>UCOK01011095.1:0-10742 GCA_900474325.1 Synergus umbraculus
GTGTCTCAACAACACAACAAATACTGGGCACAGATGAAGGGATGTAGACAGGCGAAGGCCCTACTGGGCACATGCCGCAGGAGGGACTTGGCCCAAAATATCCTAAACTGGACCAGAAAGGAGGTAAAATTAATGATACAAATGCTCACAGGGCACAATCATTTAAACTACCACAAACACAAGATGGGGCTGGCAGAAAGCACTATCTGTAGAAAATGTGAAGGGAATGAGGAAACGTCCCAACACGTACTAGGTCAATGCCCGGCATTAGCTAGGCTTAGACAGCAAACCCTAGGGACAGCGATGTTGGAACCAGAGGAGATAAGGGCACTACAGGCTAGCGACATACTAGCCTTCCTCAGGAAGGCTGGGATGGGGGGCTGGTGAGTGTCAGGGGTAAGGGATTAGGCACAATGGGCTATTAGCCTGAGCGCCTGTAGGGCCCCACGGGGGTGGGGCGCCTTGCCTGAACAATTTAACTAACTAACTAACTTATGGTATATTTACATGGCCGCGCGCGCGCTGGCTCACCGTCATTTATTGTTCCAATTACATCAACGCGAACCGCGGACGAGCGAGCTTACTTGTTTCAGTCATCTTCTTTCCATACACATTCCTTGCGCATAAATGATATTAATAAAATGATAATTAACACCATTAATGTATACAATATTTGTATATGCAAAATATAAACTTCTTGAATAAGTCAACCTAATTCTTAGACAATTCCGTAGACTTTTCAAAATCTTCGCCGCCATGTTGGATCCGCCTTTTTTAATTTTTAATTTTTGATTACATATTCGTAATCAGTGACCCCAAAAACCCCCTAGTAACTATTTTCAGCCAAATTCGTAGACTTTTTGAATTTAGATTTAAAAATCGAATTTTGGCCACAAAACCGGGTCTACTGGCCCACTGTGGGCTGGCGCAGAATGGACAGGATGGTCGAAGTGGAACTAAGAGGTTCAATTCTTACAAGTTCGCAAGTTCTAAACGTTCTCGAGGCAGCACATATCATAATAATGTAAACCGTGCTTTTAAGGGCATGTGATACTTTACCATAAGAGCAAATTAGTTATATCAATTATACATTCATAATAATAAATATTTTCAGCTAATAAGAGTCAATAAACCTTCGTCTACATGATACGAAGGTTTATTGACTCTTATTAGCTAAAAATATTTATTATGATGAATTTATAATTGGTATAACTAATTTGCTCTTATGGTGAAGTATCACATGCCCTTAAGCGCGAAACTAATGACTCCGGAAGAGATAACGATACGAAAAGGGCTAAATTTGTCAACTTCAGAGGTAGAGGTGGCTTCAATAAGTACAGAGGAGCTAAACATCAGAACAATTGGGTTTAACGTAACAAAAAAAATTTAACAATCGGGGACGATTCAAGTAAAGCAAAAAGGTAAGAGTTTTTCTAATACTATTTATGAAGATTGTACCTCTCCTTCGTTCCAAAATGATTTTGGTGGCGATTATGTAACGATGAGAGCAAATGATTTTAACGATATGAATGAAAATAAAGTCTTTGCCAAATTTATAGCCGATTCGGGTGCAACGGAACACTTAACGAATTCTAAGTTGATTTTTAAAACATTTCACGAGGCTGACTTCGGAGTAATTAAGTGTGCAAATATAAACTCGTCTGCTGACTTGAGAATGGAGGGAGTTGGGAGTGTTGAAATAACAACAAATGACGGTAGAAAAATTGAAATTAATAATGTTATATGTGCTGAAACCCTATCAGAAAATTTATTGTCTTTGAGAATGTTTGCTGATTTGGGTCTTAGTATATATTTAGACAACCAAAATGTTGATATTTAGGACCCGATTTCCAACGAGTCATTTATCTCAGGCATACGTAAACAACCATATTGGATAATAGAATTTGAAGTAGGGAAAAATGCCTAGAAAGATAACGATTGGAATAAAAATAACTTTAAACGAATTTTTGCCTATTTAACTTATAACGACGTTAATGAAAAACCGAGATATTTGACACGAAGTGTAACGACGCGAGCTATTCAGAATCAAAATAAAACGACAGAAAATAACGATAAGGTATTACATGAAAAAGAATTAAACAATTTAGAAAACGAAACTAGAAGTTCAAATGAAGATAACGACTGTTTTAAAATTGTACAAGATCAGAACGATAAAGTCATTGACTATGTGTTAGATAAACTTATAACAGAAAAGAAGACTTTATATGAGAATGCAAATTTTGATACAAGTATGTGGAACAAACAGTTTTACGATATTGATGAATTGCCTAGTTTGGAATTGTCTGAGAATGAGAATCGATTTAAAGATAAATATAATAAATTTATTAAAAACAAAAGTGCAATGCTTTGGCATGTAAGAATGGGTCATGCGTCTCCCGCATATCTTAGGGCTTTGCAAAAAGAATTTTCTCAAAACAAACAACTACAAAAGGCTGTTTTTGGCGATTCGATTTTAAACTGTGAAGTGTGTATGATATCAAAGATTAATAAGTTACCATTTAGTACGTTGAGGAGGCGAGCTTTGAAATCTCTGCAAATTATTCATTCCGATAAAATGGGTGTGATAAATCCATCCACATATCCAAAAGCATATCGTTTTATCTCTGTTTTTGTGGATGATTATTCGAGATTGACGATGGCTTATCCTGTGAAGGTTAAAAGTGACACAGGCCAATGTTTTGAAGCGTTCGTTAAAAGTGCTAGGAATATATTTGGATATGATGCAAAAGTTTGTTTTTTACGATATTATCAGGGAACAGAATATACAGGCGGTTATACCGTGGAAGTTCTGAATCGTTTGGGTGCTGTGCAACAACTTGCTTGTCCAGATACTCCGGAACATAATGGGGTATCAGAACGATTCAACCAAACTATACAGAAAAAGGTCAGAGCATATATGTATGACTCAAAATTTCCAGAAAAGATATGGGATCTTGCTCTTGGAGCAACTGTTTATGCTTACAATAGAACACCACATAATTCTAATGACATGATTGCACCTATGCAAAGATTTGCACCATGTCACAGTTTTGACGTAAACCAGTTGAAAAGATTTGGTTGCTTAGCCTACATTAAAGTGCAGAGAAAAACGGGCCCTAAATTTAGATATGAAGGATGTAGAGTGGTACTGATCGGATATAAACCATCCGGTTATATTTTCCTCAGACCTGAAGATGGGAAATACTACGAGAGTCAAGATGTTAAATTTAACGAAAAGCTTGTTTATGGTGATAAATATAATAAAGTAAGTATTAAGGTTTGGATCACTGCTTTTGATGACATAAATAAAGAAAAATGGTTTGTTGAATTTGAAAACGAGTCTGATGAAACTTATAGTGGTCTGGTACTTTGGGAGGATAAGGAATCGTTTATTGTGGGTGGAGGGGTGCATTGCAAAGACATCTCAACGATTTTTTTTCTACTCAAAACACAGACAACTTTATTTACGGTGATAAATACCAATGAAATAAATATTTTATAATCCGAAATAAGCCGATCTCAACAGCGTAATCCGTGCGACCAAAACAAAATCGCCGGTTACAAATTCTATCCCGAAAACACCTCTGAAGACATTTATTCAAGCGTTAAGACAAATTCAAATATTTTTATACTTGTATTCCCCCAATACCCGAATCAGAAACGATTTCGCCACACAATTCTTCTCGCGACACTGATTCGACCTATCCTCAGGCACTCGTCGACATTCGCATTCATAAACTCACGCAGACGTTTTACACAATATTCATTTCAACGATAATTAAAACGTTGTCTCCTATCTCGGTGCAGATAATGTTATGTGAGGTGTAGATGTAGGAAGTCTTTTGCCTCTTTAACTCCAGTCCTATGCCCTTGCAGTCTCTTGGTTTGATTATGCAAAAAAAGGAAATCACGAGCGTCCCCTTGATCCCAAATCCTTATCACTTTCCCATAGGAAGAACTCTTGAGATATCCAGCACACCAAAGACGGTGTTACTTTGTGAGACCAGGGTAGACGTTCCCTCTGGACTCGACGAGGACCCAAAGCCTTCTCCTCGATTCACCGGTGATTATCCAATTCAATACAGGGACGCACAACATATATGGGCATTTCTCTGTAATCTGGGTAACTCATTGTCTCAGGCCAATATTGTATAAAGAAGTTCAAATTATAAATGTTTCGTAAATAAATCTAAAAGATAATAACCTAATCTAGCTCTGCTTGGCATACAATATCTTTTAAAATGAAGTTTATTGTATGAAAAAGTTGTTTATATACCGCAAAAAACAGTCCTCTGGCGTGTGACCGAAGCAGTACAGATACTTCAGATTAATTTAATTATGATAATAACTATCAAATTTTTTGGATATTCTAACAATATACCTTCATTGTTAATGGGACATGTTTATTTTTTATAAATATTATTTTGTCGTACCAAAATAGTAAATTAAAATTTTTCTTCGCATTTTGTGAACAGTCCTCTGTCTTATATTTAAAATTACACACAACGTAGTCTAAAGGTTAAAAAAGGGCGGCCCTGCATGCAACAGGAAGCATACGATCTGAAGTTTGCTCAGATGCAGCCAATACCGTCAGGTCGCCATTTTGTCAGCGAACAGTCCTCTGGCAAGGACAATTTTTATTTCTTTTTAGTATATTATATTACGCCTTAGATATTTCCTATTGTTATAATAGACCAATATTTTCTATGTACAGTAGAATAAGATGACTTAATTACGTTTTGTGTTACCCTTCAATGAAATCAAATAAAACAGTCCTCTGGCAACAGTTCTCTGCGCTTCAACAGGACAGGGGACTGTTGCTGCCTCCAGAGGACTGTCTTTATATTACGTTTCTCATTGTTTTAGGTACACGTGTGTTTCAAGTATGGCGCCAAGGAATAAAAAAATCTCTAAGAGATTTTACAACGGAAAAGAGAGGCCGAGAAAAAGAGATATGAGCGTATTAAAAACTTAATTCCTAAGCTGTAAAGCTTTTAAAAATAAAAAAAGATTTAATTTTCGTACTGAAAATGGTATTATTCATTAAAATAAACAGTCCCCTGATAACAGCAACAGTCCTCTGTATCGATTTTTTAGAAAGTGCTGAATATTTTCTAAAGAATGAAAATATTTTTCGTTCATCTGCCATTTATTAATAAATAGGCGGATATATGTCCCCTGAATAAGGTTTACTAAATATATACGTTAAAAAGTTGCCGGGACAGTTTTCCTCGAAAAGTCGCCCAGTTTACTGAGAAATGCCCATATATCTTTAGATCAATATTTATTTGTGCCCCCTTCTCTTTGATACCTTTCGGTACATTACAAACTCATCAGAAGATTTAAAAAACGGAGGGAGAATTTAAACGAAAAAGAGGTAGAACGAGAAAACAAGTAACAAAGATAACTAACGAAGTGAATAAAATAAGAAACGATGCGAATCTTCATGATATGCTTCATATGTCAGAAAGTAATACTAATGTTACTATGACAGACAAAACAGACGAAGAAATAAATAAAATTGAAAACGAAGAGTTCATGCCCTTTTGACCAAAATAAATCAAGATCCAGTTTCTTACAAGGAAGCTATGCAAACGAAAGAAACAAACAATTGACAAGAAGCAATAAACGATGAGTTTAAGTCGTTAAACAAAATGAAAGTTTGGAATATAGTTGACAGACCAACGACGTGCTCTAATGGTAATAAACCTAATATTATAGACTCAAGATGGATTTTTAAACGCAAAATAGAAAAAGATGGCAGTAGTGAATTTAAAGCAAGGCTTGTTATCAGGGGCTTTAAAGACAAGAACACGTATAATTTACATGAAACTAATGCACCAGTTTCACGCTTGTCCTTGGTACGATTCGTTATTGCTATCGTCAACAAATACAAGTTAGATGTCTGTCAACTTGATGTTAAAACCGCTTTCCTTAATGGAACGATTAACGAAGAGATTTTTATGGAAATTCCAGAAGGTATGCAATATGGGTTTCGCATAAGTTCAAAGAGATAGAACGAACGGTTTACAGAAGTGGCTTTAAAAATTGGTTTAGACTCTAACGATTTTGAACCTTGTTTGTTCACTTGGAATGATTCCTAATATTGTTACTATACGTCGACGACATGCTTATAGCAAGTAATGATAAAACAAAAATGAACGAAGTTAAAATCAAATTGCAAGACGAGTTTAAAATGACTGATTTGGGTGAACCTAGATATTTCTTAGGGATCACTATACGACGAGATAAAGAAAAACAAATTATAACTTTGAGCCAGGAGTCGTATATTGACAAGATATTGAAAAGATTTGGTTTCGACGAAATGCATCCTCAGCGTACACCTATAATAACAGTTCAAGTTGCTAATCGAATTAGAAAATACAGAGAAGAACCAAATGATGAGAAAACATTGGCTTCCTAAGTGTCGAGATATTACGTCAAGTAGAACGATGCGATGCAATGCGATGTGGTATTAAGGGTGTAATGAATCTCTCGCGTTTACGCTATAATAAGCCGTATAAGCGGCCCCTTACCACGAAGTAGGAAGTATGCTTGGAATAATAATGTGCTGATTATCTCGAAAAATATAATAAACTAGTATTTATGAACATTTAGTAGAAATTATTTACATGATTCAATTTTCAAAGATTCAAAGCATTATGTGCAATTTATTTGCAAATTCGTTAATGTATTTCAAACAAAAATTACATATATCTGTACACTTACGTAAAAAAAAATAAAATAACTACTTTTTCTTCATTCAATCCAATCATGAAAATTTCTTTTATAGACTTATTCTTTTGAATGGACTATATAGAAATAAAGGGTATTTCTATGAAAACACGGACATATGACTGAGAAATTCGAATTAGTCCTGCATTCCAAATAAATATTCATTGTAACGTGGTGGATTTTCACCACATTGCTGATCCTTTTCCCAGATTGATTTTATTCGGGAAACTAAAAAATATAACAGCCAGTGGGAACTCCATTATCTGTAAGAGTGTGAGTGTTGATATGAATGTTGATATGAAATTTGAGTTTAGAGATTTCGAGAGTAAAAGTCTTTGTTTAATTCGAAATAATCTTGTACTCAGATGTAATGACTATGTCACCTGGATATAATTACATCCAAGGTTACGAACCACTCGTAAGATTATTGTACTTTGATAACTTTGCCGATCGTAATTTAACATTTTCAAATGTCAAACTAAAATTGACTAGACCAGATTGTAATAATTTTCTTTTATTTTCATTTTCTTTTCTTTCCACCTCATCCATTAAATTTAAAGACTGTACATAACTTCATCTAATCATTCAATGTAATAAACCTGATTTCTAATATTATGTTGGTCTTATTTGTTTTGCGCCCCCACGAAATCCCTCTCCAATGAGCAAGCTGGAATGCACATCTTTTTTAGTTTTTCAGGATATCTTGAGTGGGTCTTTGTAAGAAAGTTTTAAGCGGTATCGAGAGATACCTGGCGCCCTAATTGTCAGTAATTAAACTTAGAGAAACTAAAGTTGGGTTCTAGATTTCGACGGCACTCAGAGGATGAAAGTCCCTTGAGGCTGAGATTGTCGTTATATCATATGGAGAAACATAGTAGTTTTTAAATCTAAATATGATATTGACAAAAAATTTTAATGCTGCATTTTAAAATTTTTTGATACAGGGCAAAATCCGTACCAATGAAAAAAGTGAGTGTAGATAGATTCGGTGTAAAATCCGTGATCTAAAAAGAACGTCAACCGATACGGAGTTAAGCCCGTGTGATCTTAGATTAAAAAAAAAAGATCAAAATAAAATAGAATAAACGCGAATTTAGGGAACGTACCATAACGGGGTCGATTCACCTCACTCTCACCTCCCTTCAACTTGTTTTCTAAAGCTACAGTGCCTTTTAATTTTGACGTTTCAAAATATACTAATTACATTCGAAAGAACGTGGTTAGACTTGTGGTCAGGTTCTGACTGGACGTATAAATTGTGAAACTAAATGTACGTGAAAATTTCAATACTCTATCTACAAAAAAATTGTACAGAACATAGAGGATCATTTAAGGTACTGAAAAACATCAATTTCTTATTAATAAATTTACACTGCCAGAACTCCACCTACCATTATTTACCTTATAAATAATTTTAACAGTGTATGTTTATTAGGGTGGCGTTTATTTACGAGGTTTAAAAACCTCGAGTACTGCGTCACTTCACAACCCTACGTTGAAATAATAGTGCGTCAGAAGACAGGGTTGTACCGAAACGACTTCTAAATGTTTGCTCTGTACGAAAGTATACGGAAAATATTGCTAGAAAAATGTTGCATACACCGTAAAAAAAATGTCTAAATATGCGTTGTCTTCTTACACTTAAAATACCTTATTTTAATAGCACATTTTCAAGTTCACATTTTTCCTCGTTGGTCTAAGCAAGCGATTTCGATGCATAAAAATTACTTAAAAAACATCATAATCCATCATATTGCTTATTTTTTGCTAATATTTGTTTATAACAAATAATTTGACATGTCAAAAATTTTTTTTCTTACGCCAATTCTTTTGCATCAAACTTGAGTTCCAATGAGAAAAATTTTCAGAGTATTAAAAATATAAAAAACTGTGTAGCGCTGTGATTTGTCCGATTCACAGATTTCATGCTTCGCCTTTGTTACCAATTTTGAACAGTGATATCTCGGTAACCAGTGCACTTAGAAACTTCAAAAATAAAGAAAACTAAAGCTCTTGAACTCTACTTTCTTGTAGAAAAGCTTACTTGGGGCTTAAATATTGATGATCGATCAATAAACTCGAAAAAACGCAAAAAAATTACGATTTTGTGAATTTTCTTAATGAATAAAAGAGCTCTATTGATGTCAAAAACATTTTTTTCACCTCTAAACTACAACTGGACACACTTTTATCATCCACGTAAACGATCTCAATAGATTAGGGATCCCTAAAAAGCACAGACCAAGAAGGGACAGCTTAGGAGTATGAAAAATTTGAAAAAATTCGAAAAAAGCGTTTTTTGTAAAGTGAACCGTGTTAAACGCTTTTTAAATACGGTTTCGCAGCGGCTTTCAGTTTTATGGTGCAAATAAACAATTCCCATGACAGGAGCCGATATTCAATGCATTTGGTAAATAAGCGCCACCCTAATGTACATTTATATGTATACATATATACATTTTTTCAAAATGAATAGTATGTACATTTAAGGGGTAACACCACTCTAGCGGCCAAAAAAGTAGCCTAAATTGACAATTTCTTTTGAGAGAATGGGAAAAGGAATAGCATTTCTTTTTAGAGGGTTTATTTAACACATATTAAAGTATGAAAGAAAATTGTTAATCATTTTTTTCATATAAAATGGTGGCGATAAAGGTAATCTTCGGCGAAGTGTTTTCGGAAAGGTGCTCCGCGGGCGGACAAATTTCTGGGAAACTGTGAGAGCTGGATCAAAACCCCAAAGTCTCTTTAAAACTATATACTATTGGCTAGAGAAGTTGGTAGAATATTTTTTTATATCAATTTTTGTAGAAATGATGCGAGGGTTCGAATATGGTTCGATCGTCGCGCTCCGTGTTGCGCGCTTGTGCCCTTCACGAAGCTTGCGACTTTCAGGACACTTGTACGTATATGTTTTATTTAAATTTAATTAAATTATTGTAACGGTAATCTCCACTTATTAGAGACTCCTTCGTTTCCGAGTGCCGCTCCAAAATCAGTCACCCAACTTTATCCCTAAAATGGAACTTTATTGCCGAAGGGCGCCAGGTATCTTTAAATACCGCTCAAAATTTTAATCTTAAATTCTTTAGTCAAAATGTTCTAAATATAAAGCGGATTCCAACTAGCTCATGAAGGAGAGGGAAATCGTGGGGGGGCGCAAAACACCTCAGGCTGAAATTAAAATGAAATAATAGAAAACAATGTTTATTGAGACAAAATAATGTTAGAAATCAAATATATATGATACAAGTTAGGAGAATTAATGCGGACAGCGAAAATATACAAGAGATTAGTTTGAAATCTCAAACTGAGAGGTTACGTCAATCATGACGTCACATCTCCACACTATTATGTAACTCGTGTTACGCAATTTCTTTGTTAGAATTTCGACTTACTACAACTGAACCTCGTTACAATGCAAATAATTCATGAAATTTTAATTAAATGATTACATTTCTCAATTTACTCGATATGTGGTAAAAGAAAAGACATAAAGAAATACGGCACTATACGTCACGCATGGGCGTTGGCCAAAGAAGTTACATAACAGATATGCTCGAAACTATTAAATTTTACTAAAAGAAATCTGGGAAATTAATTATGTCGACGCCTACCTTATCTCAATAACCCAGGTGAGTGACAAAATAACACCAATGTGAGAGTAGGCACAAAATTATAAATTGATTCACAATCGGACTATATTGTTCATTCCTGAACAGCCAGTTCGGAACTGAATTGCTCCGAAACTTCGATCTGGGTGCGCAGTCGCGGTAATAGAAATATTGTAGCTCTGAGAGCTGCTGCCCTCTTGACGCTTGGAACTAGAACTAGTGCTAGCCATGGTAACTGCGTCCGCATATTGTGACAGCTTGTCAACAATACAAATCGCGAATGCATTGAACTGCATCCCGTTAACGTTTTCGGAGGGCGAAACAAAATAAGCAGATGACTCGCACATCCCAGACGGCAAATAAATATAGTGAAACAAAAGAAAATATATATCC
>UCOK01011096.1:0-17429 GCA_900474325.1 Synergus umbraculus
GAAAATGCAGAGAAGATCCTAGGTAGGCAGCTTGACTCAGAAGATGGTCCCGATGTCGCCTCTCGTGACGTCAGAAATGAAATGGCTCCGTGCTGAGTTCTCAGGAACCTGGCTATTGCTAGCCAGCAAAATAGAGTCACTTAAGAGCGCTGGGCTATGCCCAGCTTGAGCTCGAAGGCGACTCATGAACGAGTGACGGCTGAGACCAGATGCTCGTCTTTTAGCTCCTCAGAGAACCATCTTGCGTGTGGAAAGACGTGCACTGCGAACCCTAGCATGGTTTTGCGGATTTACTCTCCGATCGATATTTTGATCGCTCTCTATAATGCCGATAATCGTAGCTCAGGTAGTCTACGCTCAGGCGCTTTATCTTCGCTCTATGGTTTTTATTAAGCAGAGCTATGGTTGCCTACATATAGGCGCATTTATGTGTAACGGCAGGCTATACCGTTACAAAATTGAAAACTACTTCCAAAGAAATTCCCACTACTTCAATTATTTATAATAATTTAATTAAACCTGTAAGGAAAACGGTTCCTATTCTCGCGGTCAGACCAACACTTCGATCTTTGCAAATTCCAGTACCGGAAATAAATGAAGTGCGCGTGGAGGTCATTACTATTGACCCACCCCTAGAACAAGTGCTCGAAGAGAGAAGGGTTGCGATCATTGAGGAGCATAGATTTATCAACGAACGCGACGATTCGGATGCTGAGACTGTCGTTCCCGAGAACGAATTTGATATCGAACGAGATATCGAACTGGTGATCCTTGATTGAATCTACGAGTAATTTCAAATCAATTCTCAAGATGAACGACCACGGTGACGATAGTAACTACAGAGAAAACTCTATTTCCGGTATGCATCCCAATATTACGGCCCCTCCCCATTTGACAACAACCGCGGAATTGTCAGCCAACGCGATGGCCAGTGTATTGGAATGCATGACTCTTCAACAGAGTACATACCACATTCCGACCTTCGATGGTAAGAACCCTAAATTGAAAGAGTTCCTACAAGATATCGCGAATGGCGCAGTGTATATCATCGAAGCTGCGAAATCAGGATTTATCAAGGTCGTCCTAAGTAAGTTTAAGGGCGTCGCACGCGAAAGCGTACGCGATAAAACATTTAACCGCGTAAAAGATTTGGTCGCGCATTTGAAGAAACAATTCGCACCAACAAAAAAATATCACTGGTATTTTGAGAACATCCTGAATATTCGGATGTATCAAACAGAAACGGTCAGTGATTATTATGATCGGATACAAGGATTGCTCAGCGGAATGTCCACCTTCGTAAACACTCGAAATCCAAAGGACCTCAGCGAGGCTCTGGAATCCGCCCTTCATGTAGAAGAAAGACAAAGGCAGAACGAAAGAGCGAAGAAACAACATTCTTCTTATCATATCTCGCGTCCAAGAGAAGATGAAGAAGTTCGTCCTCGCTCGTTGAGCCCCTATTCTCAACAGCATGATAAATGAGAAAGAAGGGAAGGAAATCACATAGAAATGGATAGAACCACATCCCCCAAATTTCCAAATCAATTCCAAAATATCGTGCCCATACAGAACCCAGCTAACCTTCCATCAAACCACCAATTCCCATGCCAATACGTCCTAGTCCCTTCTTATTCACAAGGGCCCAATACACACTGGACGGGACAAGGTAATTCCTCAAGGTCAAGAACGCCTCCAAGATCCGCATCACCTGGACCAGTAGGTGATTTAAACTCTCCAAAGACTCGTCGCTCAGACGCGGCAGCGAGTCCGGCTACCCTCCAGGAGCGTCCTCAAAAACAAGTAAAGTTTCAGGAGAACATCATCGGGTTCTACGAAGAAGATCCGAAGTAGAAGCCTCACCAGTGGTCACCCTGGGCGCGCCGGAGTTTAGAAGTCCTAAGATCAATTTCCTTGTAGACCCCGGATCGGATGTAAACTTAATTAAAACTAGAGCCCTACGTCAGGATTTAACATACCAGCCCAACAAATGGGCTACCTTAACAGGAATAACAAGAGATGCTGTGAGAACCATCGGAACATTGAATATAACGTTATTTAATGTGTCGGTGGAATTCCATATTGTAAACAATGATTTCCCAATTTCCCCTGAAGGAATTATTGGAAGGCCGTACTTACGGCAAGAACAAGTTGAAATGTCATTTCGAGATAACACTATAGTGACAAATTCTGACCCTGTTAACCCGATACCTTTCATTGATAAAGAATCATTAGAAGCGAAGTAATCAATCAATCCACCAATAAAGCCATTTTGCCGAGTCTTCAAAATAAGGGCAAGAACTAGGCAACCCTTAACGATACCAGTGGCTAGCTCAGAACTCAACGAAGGATATCTACCAAGAATCAACAGCCCCGAAGGACTATATGCGGGCGAAGCGGCGGTATCTATCCGCAATGGAGAGTGTCAAATATTAGCAATAAACACTCTGGAAGAAGACGTGGAACTAGAAGTTCTGCCCCAAGAGGTACACCCTTATGACTACCCCAACTTTGAGGAGGAATCTGCTACTTCTGAGATCGAATACTTGATAAAAGACTCACCCCAGATCACCGGAAATAACCATGCTGACAGAGTCAAAAAGATTCAAGATGGTCTTAGAATCGATAAGCTAAGTCCGGAAGAAAAAGGGTACGTCCTCAGCTGGGTAAAAGATTTTGCCGACATTTTCCATATTAACGGTGAAAGACTTTCCGCCACCCACTTGATACAGCATCGAATTCCTACTATTGATAACGAGATAGTCGTAAGGAAACAATATCGATACCCCTACGAAGCTGCTGAACAAGTGGATATACAACTAAAGAAACAATATGATAGCGGCATAATAGGAAACTCTAAATCACCCTACAGCTCTCCTATTTGGATCGTCCCGAAAAAGCTCGATGGATCCGGAGAAAGAAAATGGAGAGTTGTCATTGACTTTAGAGCCCTTAATGAAAAAGTTATCGGAGACGCATACCCCTTACCAAATATAACAGGAATCCTCGATCACTTGGGAAACGCTCAATACTTTTCAGTGTTCGATTTAGCAAGCGGTTTTCACCAAGTAGAAAACCATCCCGAGGATCGTATCAAATCAGCCTTCTCGACACCTTGTGGCCATTTTGAATATTTACGCATGCCTATGGGTATGCATGGAACAGAAGCATTCGTATACCTGGATGACATAGTAATTCATTCCAGCGATTTGAAAGAACACGACGTAAAAGCAAGAAAACTATTTAGCAGGCTTCGATCAGCGAATCTAAAACTACAACCGGATAAATGTGAATTCGTACAGACTGAGGTAGCTTATCTGGGACACATTATTAGTAACAAAGGGTTGAAACCCAATCCGGCAAAGATTGAAGCTATTAAAGATTTTCTAACCCCCACTAAGGTTCGGGCAGTCAGACAATTTTTGGGTCTGTCCGGATACTATCGGAGGTTCATTAAAGATTATGCCAAGCTGTCCAAACCCCTTACAGAACTTCTCAAAAAGGATAAGAAATGGGAATGGGCGGAAGAACAAGATCAAAGCTTCAAACAATTGTGCGAATGCCTATGCAATGAACCCATTCTTCAATATCCCAATTTTGAAAAGACCTTCAAGCTCACTACTGACGCTTCAGAGTACGCCGTAGGAGCAATGTTAACTCAAGACAAGAATGGAATGGATATGCCTGTTGCATATTTCTCCAGAATAATGAACGAATGCGAGAGAGAATATCCCCAAGAAGAAAGGGAATGTCTCGCCATAGTACGGGCTTTAGAAAATTTTAGACCCTACCTTTACGGTCGAGAATTTATATTAGCCTGTGATCATGAACCCGTTCACTGGATGAATTACATAAATAACCCTGGAGCAAGGCTCTTGCACTGGAGACATAAGCTCCGTAACTATCAATATGTATTTGAATACAAACAGGGAAAATTGAATAGAGCAGTGGAAGCTCTCTCAAGAAATCCAAAACTTGGAAACGAAACCACGAATTCCCTCGAAACTAAAAATTCTGCTGATTCTGATACTTCCTTCGATTCCACTTCCCTTCGAAGAAATTCTGATCAAATTTCAAAACTAGCGGAGTCGAATTTGAAGAAGAACCCAGGAAAGGTGTTAGTCCTAACGCGTTCAGCCGCCTCCGGAAGTGGCTCAAACCAGAGTGGACCTGTATCCCAATCTTCATCTGAACCGCCTCGTCGTGTTGGACGACCTAAGAAAACGGATCAGTTTGAAAAAGGAAAGCCGTCAGTACCCAGGACAACCAGCTTTAAACCAACAAAATCAAGAATCACAACCCTTACAACTTCTACAGAAGTTCCCCCTAGGCGACCAGGAAGACCCATGAAGAACCAAACCCAGGATCCAATTCGGAAAACTCCTGATGAAGCCTATAAACCTCCTGTAGTACTTAAACCTACGAATCTCGAGGAAAGCACGATAGGAAGAAGATTAGTAAGACGAAAGGGAATAAGTCAAACGCCCTCCGCCACAAGTAACTCCTCAAGCGAGTCCTCTTCTTCCAATTCATCCTCGAACAACGACGAAGAAAAGGACTCTAATCCCCCTGTGTTTCGGAAAACACATAGTGTCCTTGCAAGCCTAGAGCCAACATTGGTGCCTAAAAGGGATGAAACTGCCCCTAAGAGTGCACCACCCCGAATACAGAGACCGAATCCTTGGTTCCCTGCACCTTCAGACGTCTACACCGACGTTTACGTCGATGGTGCATGCATTTATGACGAGAAAGGTGCATCTCGAGCAGGAATAGGTGTCTGGTTCGGACCTGACCACCCCTTGAACACCTCTAGAGCATCCAAGGGTCGTCAAACAAATAACGCCGCAGAAATCGAAGCAGCAACTGTTGCAGGTAAAAAGGCGTACGAAGCTGGAATAAAGAAATTGAGAATTAAAACAGACTCAAAATTCTTAATTCAAAGTGCTACTGAATGGTTGCCCAAATGGGAACAAAATGACTGGAAAACAAGCGAAAACAAACCAGTCATAAATCAAACCGAATTAGACTCAAATCCCCAATGCGATCACCAATTCTGGGAAAACAAATCACAACAAAAGAATTGTGCTCTACCCCAGCACCTTATATAAATCCAGAAGCGAGATCAACTCCATTCTCCAACACTAACATGAGATCCTGTAAGGACACAGACAAAGGTTCTTTTAAGGATAAAACGGGAGTGAATCCACGTAGACTTCAACAACCCAGCTTAACCATGAGAATAGAAGACGGCTCTGATCCATTTCCTAGTTCTCTAATAAATGTTGAACTCCCCTATGTTGACGATTCATCCACATCCGACCCACCAGAGACAGATTCTCCAAATCTCTTGAAGATATGTTCCTGGAATACGTCGAGTATTAGAGCAGTCATTAAAAAAGGAGGATTCAAATACTTAACCAAAGAAAATCCGGATATTATCGCACTTTGTGATGTTGCAGATTTCTGCAAATCACAAAATTTTATAAAATAGAAAATTTTATTGAAATAAAGACTTGAGTGCTCTCATTTTGAGTACAATTCGGCACTCCTAACTGTTTTTAATTTTATTTTATTTATTCTACTCTTTATTTTATTTTATAATTTGAATTTCGAATTTTGTTTGTTAGTAAGATAATTTTGAGGTTGATTTATTTTATTTTTTTTATTTTTTTTTGTAAATTTCCGAGCTTTTGCGGTCACGAGCGAGCAGCCACAGACGCATCAACCACCTACGCATCCACTGATTCGATTTCATCATTCGCAACACCACCTTCACGAATTCTTCGCCACAGCTACTATCCTTGGGCCTTGTTAGAATATTATCTCTTTCCATCATTCCTCTTGACGTTCAAGACAGAAGTGTCAAATCTGTCAGTAATGGACAGAAGGATTGGTGTTGGTCATCTTTAAGTCTTGGCACATTCCTGGCAAAGATTGACCGAGGCTATTACCTTATAATTCTAAATAAGAATTAGTAATTTCGCCTAATTATCTCTATTACAGACAACTGTAATTCTCTCTTATCTCCTTGTCTATTAATAGACATTTACTGGCTTTTAAATGCCCTGTATCTCTCTAAATTATTTGGAACATAGAAGGATGAGACTATATCCTTATTAGTTCTCCATATTCTTCTTCTCCTCTTCGCTTGATATCTGAAATCATCAAAGATTCTTGTACCTCACTCCCTCTTATATAAAGGAGTTCGGAATCTCTCTGTCTCATAACAACGGCTGATAAGGAGTAGGGAAAGAAGAAGAAAGTACATCGAATTGACGAATCGGAAAAGGACCTCAAAGACTGTCTCTCTCACGACCATGCGAAATTACAAAATTAGGCTTACGCGCATCAGCCCTTCCCCTTAATTTATATAAATTCCTTCAGACTAACGAGCTTCCGTGAGAGCTTGACTCGATTTCTTTTGATTTGTGAAATTCAAAGTGATAGCACGTCAAGTTTCACCGAGTTTATATAAATATATCTATTCTAAATAAGTTTGTTATTCAAGTGTCTCTTCAAGTTTTAAAAGGTAGGATTCGATTTATTTTAATGATTTAGCCAAGTTATTTCATTTTATGTTATTTATTTTAATTTATACCTTGTTTTAAACATTATTTTTTTAACTCCTTGGCTGAATCATCGTATTTTACAATTTATTGAATTTTTCTAATATTTTATAGTTTTAATTGAATTTTGTTACATTTTATTGTTACTTCATTATGTATTTGTAATTTATTTTAACAATCCAGAGTGCCGAATAACCTTAGACTTAACCGTTTCAAATATTTCTTTTAATTTTAAATGATTTTAATAATTTTTTTTGTTTTACTATGTTCTATTTAAATTATTTAATCCCTTTCTAAATGTTTAATGAGAACCCCAAAAACCCTTAATTTTATTATATGTTTTCCCATTTTTAGTCCCTTTTCTTGCCTGTAAAATTTTATATTACTTTTGTGTTAATTTATATAAATTTTTATGTAATATCTCTTATAATTTTGATTTCAACGTATTTTATTTGAATCTTATTTGAATATTGACTTTTACTTTGTAAACATATTAATTTGAATGTCAATTTTGTTTATATCCTTATGTTTCTATCGTAGTCATTTCTATCTCATGTCAGAATATTCTTATTTGATAGAATAAAACTTTGTTAAATAATTTTAAATTCTTTGAATCTTATAATTCCCGAACAACCCCTCTCTACTAATATTCTGAGCTAGTAGTAAGTTTAATTTCGTCTAATTTTAACTTGTTTTTTTTTTTGCTTATAATTTTATTTATATAGAGTTCTATTATTTTAATTTTGATTTTATGTTTTAATAGTTAATTTGGTTATAATTTCGCGAGGTTATCTCTTATCTTTATCTTAGTATCTTTTATCTCAAAGGGATGTTATTTCCTTTTATCTTTACCTTTCTCGCATCTTTTGACTAAATTAATTTTATTGATCTTTATTTATTTTATCTTATATCTATATATTTTTAAATTTTTTTTTGATTTATTGATCTAGTTAATTAATTTTATCTTTGTCCCAAGAAAAGACTGGCGCCCAGAATTTTCCTATTTTTTTTATTATCTAATTTTTTTTTAATCTTATTTGTCTTAATTTCATTTTTGGGCCGTTTGTGTGTCACTTTTAGAGACCTTAGTTTCATTAATTGAATCCTAAAAAAATGCGCGTCACAACTTCAAGAAGTAAGGTGCGATCTTGAAAAGCTACCCCTAAGGGCTAAACCAGAAGGTTACCATCACTACTTCCTCGAAGGAATCCAAAAGAGCTATTGCGGTGTGGCTATATTTTCAAAAGTTGCCTCTATTAAAATTATACACGGCCTACAGAATACTAAACAGGATGAGGAGGCAAGAGTTATCTCTGCTGAATACGAAGACTTCTTTTTGGTCAACGTCTATGCCCCATATTTTTATACCCGAATAAAAAGAACTCTTATTCCTTCTGGAAATACTCGAACGACCATCGAGAAAGAAACATCGGATGGCGTTTGGACTATTTTATGATTTCAAAGCGAGGAAGCACCGCGATTTATGATAGTATCATGAGGGATGATATCTTCGGAAGTGATCACTGTCCTCTCGTGCTCTTGATTCGCCCCGATAAATTAAGAATGAGTCCGAAACCAATAAGCATTTGCACAAAGGAATCGAGGGTTAATCATCAATGGACGGAAGCTTTGACATATAGACGAGCAAACTATGCTCATTTTATATCTGAGAACTGTGAGCTCTCGAATCCTATAGAAAAACTCCTCGTCGCTACAGAGCGTCTTGACTACGAAGACCTCTGGGAGTGTAGGCCTAAAAAAGGACAAAAGTCTTAGTTACTCCAAACGGTCGATATAAAACCTATTCTGTCGTAGTAAAAGTACGACACTCGGACGAAATCCACTGGAAGGATGTGACTCTAGGACTAAGAAATCTTTGCGAATCTTTGTCGAATTTTTCAAATTTCCCATCCCAGCTTTGATAGATACGGGGAGTCAAATTATGGCGATCTCTATAGAATTTTATGAGTATCTTTGTTTGCATGGGAAATTGTCAGAGATGCCGGTCTCTAATGTACAACTGTTTACCGCAATAGGAAGAAAGTCCATAGCAATAAGAAAACAAATTTATTATGATTTAAAGGTGGGCGATAATTTTTATCCTACGTGTTTTTTGGTTGTTCCGAAATTATCTAATTCAATAATTCTGGGGAATGACTGGTTAAAAGGTAATCGGGCGATAATTAATTATAAACATTTTAATTTAATCACAAATGACGTTCAAGTACCCGAATCCTTGGTGCTGTACGACGGTGCGAGTTCCGAGAGGCTTGTGTTTTCAAAAAAAAAAACAAAAAAACAATGGCATAACGTTCCTGCAGAATTTTGATTCACCTGAGAGGGACAGTCAGAACAATTTCAATTTTGAGGGTCAGGGGGGTTATGCAAGTAATAATAACAATTATCCTATAGCGTTAACTTTGAATTTAAATAACTTTGATTTGTTGTGTAATTTAACAGATACAGTTGTTGATACTGGTAAAGAGAGAGAGGCGATAAAAGACCGTTTTCCTCATTCAGTAAATAATAATAATTATTTGAAAGAGAATATTATAGAAGGGAACCAGGCCACAAAAGAACTGTGTTCTTCAAATTCTATTAATAATAATAATTTAAATATAAATGAAAATCTTTGTAAATATTTGCCTTTTGCTAAAATAGAAAATGATGACTTAATAAAATCTAAAATAATTTTATCAACGGATCTCGAGTCAGATAAGGGTTCCATTTATAATTCTGGTTCTCGGAAAAATGATAAGAATAATAGCAATTGTAATTTGAAAGGGTTGATGGCCGAAGATGAAATTGATTTTGATGATCCTGCTCAGGTTCAGATTTGGGGTGAAATAGGGGGCATGTCACGTGAAGAAAAAGAAAAAGAGACATGTAGCTTCTCGGAGAACGTACAGTCGATCGCGTATTCACTTATAGGACTAAAGGAGGAGGAGAAAGACGCATTTATTCATATGATGATGAAGTTTCAGAGGATCTTTTCGCAAAAAACGCAAAGCGCGGAAACAGAGCCCTACGCTTTAAAAATTAAATCGCATAAAACTCTGGTTAGAAGAACTTATCCTGTTCCATTAGTCTATAGGGGAGCTGTAGATGCCGCGATTAAGGATATGCTAGAGACAGGAATTATCGAGCGATCGGATAGCCCGTATTGCAATCCATTACGCATAGTTGCGAGGGATGATGGGCGCGTTCGAGTTTGCCTAGATGCTCGCTTTATAAACGAAATCATTGAGCCCGACCATGAGTCACCTCCGTTAATCTATGAGCTTATGCAGAAATTTCATGGAGTGTCATGTTTGTCGAAAACAGATATTGCAATAGGCTATTGGCAGATACCTTTGCATCATGGTTCTCGAAAATATACCGCATTTCTACATAACTCACGGATGTACCAATTCTGCCGACTGCCCTTCGGTTTGAAAACGGCGGGCTCAGCTTTCATTCGAGCTATCAGTTATGCGATGGGCAATCAATTCGAAGACGTCCTGTCAATCTATATAGATGATTTTTTGATCGCGACTAGAGGATCTGTTTATAATCATTTTGAAGCTCTGAATAAGGTGTTTACAGTCCTTCAAAATAAAAATTTTACTCTCAAATTAGAGAAATCTTTGTTCTGTCAACGTCACATTAATTTTTTGGGTTTTGAGTTGTCCATAGAAGGAATTCGTCCCCAGGGGGACAAACTCAAAGTAATTCTTGATTTTGAAAAACCAAAAAATAGACGAGACTTACAAAGATTTATCGGGGTGTGTACGTACTACCGGCAGTTCACCACACGACATGCCGAATTATTGGATCCGTTTAGAAATATTCTAAAAGAGAAATAGCCTTGGAATTGGACAGAAATTCATGATAAGGCGTTCGAGCGAATGAAACACGCGTTCGTCAATTGTATACAATTGAAACATTATATGCCGGGTAAACCTTATAAACTCCAGACTGATGCGTCCGATGCAGGAATTAGTGGAGTTTTGTATCAGGTTGATGATTCTCAAAATCATTGTGTCATCTCTTTGGTCAGCAGATGTCTGAATGCGGCCGAGATCAATTACACAACGACCGAAAAGGAACTTTTGGCCATTGTGTATTGCGTAACTAAATTTCGGACTTATTTGCTTGGTAATCGATTTGAAATCATCACAGATCATAAGGGATTAACATTTCTTAATTCTACGGTATTTTTGAGCGCGCGTTTGGTTCGATGGAGTCTGATTTTACAGCAATACGATTTCGAGGTATCTTACTGTAAGGGTAGGGATAATGTGGTCGCTGATTTTTTCAGTAGAAACCCAAATAGTCGTTTCGAATTGACTGATACAAACCAAGATCTGTAAATCGATGTTTTGATTTTGAATAACAAAGGGAATGAAGAGCAGTATTCGTGTGATCGTGTGGAATTGGGTACGGAACTAATAGGAAATTTAAAAAATTTAGAGAGTCTCCAGCGACTGGATAAGAATTGTGCTCAGATTTTGCAAAAAATTAATCAAGGGTTGTATTCGGATACATATAAACTTAATGAGGGGATTTTATTCAGGTGGGATAAATATTTGGAGCTATGGCAGGTGGTCATACCGGGTAGCCTCACTAAGGAGCTGATTGATCAGGTCCATTCAAAGTTAGGGCACCCAGGGGTGTATAAGACCACTAGATATTTGAAGCAAAATTATTATTGGAAGTTTTTGAGTCGGGAGGTAAAAAAATTCGTGATATCCTGTGACCTATGTCAGCGAGTGAAGCACTGTAATGTATAAATGGAGAGCGCGTTTAATTTAGTATAATCGGCCGAACCGGGTGATCTGGTATGCGTAGATTTTTATGGGCCATTGCCTAGATCAGTTAGGGGTTTGGAATATATTTTCGTGGTTTTAGATGTTTTCTCAAAATACGTTAAATTGTATCCCATATAAAAGGAAACGACGGATGTCGTTTTGAGAAAGATATTCTCTGAGTACATTCCAGAGATGGGAAGGCCGAAACGTATTCTGGCGGATCACGGGTCGCAGTTCATTTCACCGAAATGGGGTGAGCGTCTTCGTCGCGAAGGTATCACTGATATCTATTCTTCAGTGCGACATCCACAAAGCAACCCATTAGAAAGGATTATGAGAGAATTAGGCCGCTTATTCAGAACCTTATGTTCTGATAAGCATACGCGATGGGCTCTATGTGTTCCTGAAATAGAATATTTTCTAAATATTACAGCGCATCATAGTACAGAATTCACCCTTTTTGAATTACATTTTGGGGTAACGCCTCTCGATCAAATTCGCAGCTTCGTGGATTTCCCTGAGTCGGAATCGATTGGAAGAAAAGCCAAGATAGTCCTGGCTAGAGAGAGAATCCAGGATAATTTTAAAAAAAGTGCGAGAAAGCAAAAATCGACACCCAGAATTATGCTAAAAAAGGGGGATCTAGTATTACTTAGAATCCCAAAGCAATCTAAGGCGATAAAAAAGGTAACGCGAAAGTTTTTCCATTTATATTATAACGTTATGCCTTACTGTTATATATATGCCTACACATAGGCAACCCGAACGGTGGTTATCGACATAAGGCAGAGCGATGATCACGAGCCTGAGTATAGGCCACCAAACCTACACTTACCGGCAAATTACAGAGCGGGCAAAATATCGATCGGAGAATAAATCCGCAAAACTGAGCTAGGGTTCGCAATGCGCGTCTTTCCATAAACAATATGTTTCTTTAAGGAGCTAAAAGACGAGCATTTGGTCTCAGCCGGCACTCATCCTCGAGTCACACTAAGCATTAGCTGGACATCGTCTTTGCGCTTAGAGTGACTCGAATTTTGCTGGCTAGGGATAGCCAGAAGTTTCCGACCCTTTATCCGTGTGTGCTTCGGTTATGTGGGACTACTCGACGCGGCCATTTTGTTTCGGTTCATCGCTACGGTCTACAAGTTAGTATTGACTAGAAGAGCTTCGTACGCTGCTCCAGGCTGGGGTTCTTCTAGTTTTTACCTGATTTATTTTTCTGAAATTTTTTCTAAGTCCCTTCGTACGCTGCTCCAGGCTGGGGGGACTTAGCTTCATTTCTGATTTTTACTTTATACTCGTGAATTTTTCTAAGTCCCTTCGTACGCTACTCCAGGCTGTGGGGACTTAGTCATATTCCGGGTTTATTTTTCTGAGCCTCTCGACTTGGTTTCTCAAGTCTCGCGGCATAGTTTGCCACCGAGTCTTGCGACTCAGTTTGCTTTCTTAAGTCTCGCGACTTAGTTTATTTTCCGAGTCTGGCGACTCAGTTTATCTCTTCGAGTCTTGCGACTCAGTTTATTTTTTGAGTCGGGTGACTTAGTTTATTTCTTCGAGTCTGGAGACTCTGTTTATTTTTCGAGTCTCGCGACTTAGTTTATTTTCCGAGTCTGGCGACTCAGTTTGTTTCTTCGAGTCTTACGACTCAGTTTATTTTTTGAGTCGGGTGACTTAGTTTATTTCTTCGAGTCTTGAGACTCTGTTTATTTTTCGAGTCTCGCGACTTAGTTTATTTTCCGAGTCTTGCGACTCAGTTTGTTTCTTCGGGTCTTGTGACTCAGTTTATTTTTTGAGTCTGGTGACTTAGTTTATTTCATCGAGTCTTGAGACTCAGTTTATTTTTCGAGTTTCGCGACTTAGTTCGTTTTCCGAGTCTTGCGACTCAGTTTGTATTCTTCGAGTCTTGTGACTCAGTTTATTCTTCTAGTCTCGCGACTTAGTTTATTTTCTAGTCTCGCGACTTAGTTTACCTTTCAATTCTTGCGACTTAGTTTATTTCGCAATATTTTCACTTGAAATTTCTAAGTCCACTCGTGCGCTTCGAATTTGCGAATCCTGTTGAAATCTTATGAGATTTCAGATCATTCATGCGTATTAATTTCGAGCCGAGTATTAACGGGGATTTAGCGACATTAGGGACATTCTCAAATGTAACATATTTCATTTATTCAGAGTTTGGTTTCTGTTGAGTTCCTATGCGACTTATGATTTTTTAATTAGCTTGCGAAAATCGAGGGTTATTTAGTTAGGCGTTAAAAACTCTCTTGTCGTGGGAAATAGTTTATAACTGGCTGACTTGTCCGGGTTTTGTAACCACGATTATATGCGCTCTGTCAGGGGCAAGAGAGGGATTTATTTGTTAGGGTTGCGAAAAGCGTTAATGATTTTATTTTGTTTTGTTAACAATTGATTTCACTTATTATAAACTTTCATATTCAATTTTCAAGAGACTTATCGTTTTCTCGGTTTGCGAGGAATAACCTTTAGTTTATATCGAGTCTTTCTTATCACTAACAAATTTGTTTTATATCGAGTCTTTCCGTAGCCGAGAATCGATACTATCTTGCAATTTTTTGGTTTTTTGTTTGAATAAAGTTGTTATTGTTGATTAATTATTGCGTCTTTACTTGCCTCCCTTGGGAACCGTCCCACTCCCACGATTCCAGCCTATGAGAGGGCATAAGGTCTTACATCCACAATAAGCTACGAAATATAAGCATTAGGCATCACGACCTTAAAGATAAGAGACCAAGACCCATTAGGAATCGTTACAATATTATGGGCCGTTTAGAATTGCTCGGGACTTTAAAAATAATTCCTATGAATTGAGTGAGGAGACAGATTTAACGAAAATAATAGGAATTTATAACCGTGCCAATTTGAAGAAGTATTGTGCTCTAGAAGACCCAGGCACGATATAAAATCTCTGTTTATATTGATGTGTGTTCGGGATTTGTTTGTAAATACTAGCTGGTTATCTGTAATTGTGTCTAGACATTTAATTTTAAATGATTTTAACGTTAAATATGACTCCTGGTTAGGTTTAAGTATGCGTATGGGGAGAGGCTTGGTGACAAGCGAGCAGTTACGATTGTTGAAATCCTTTTATCTTTAAGAAGCTCGCTTGACCATCGGGCATTTCGTGCGCCACTCTCTCGAGCCTTGAGGGATTTTTAGAGTGTGGCGCTTTTATTTGATTTATTCGCTTTGTCTTTGCTTATGTCTTATTAATTAATTTTCTACGCTACGATGTGTCATATACTTTCGCTGGTTAGCTAAAATTGTGATGAGAACTAGAATTCATTTAGAAGGATGCAGGAAGGACCATTTTAGATGACTGTAAACTGTTGACTCGTTCGTCATGACCTTTAAGGATCTCTTTTTGTGAATGGCTCCGCTTCTTATCTTTCGTCTCATCGACAGCGTTTTGTGGTATCGTTAACAATACTGTTTTGATTTTATTTTATTGTTACTTTCTCCTTATTTATTGGTTTATTCGGCGCCAATTGCGCTTAATGTATTTTACTCATCATGCTTTTTGGAGAATTATTGTCGTTATGGAGTTCTGATATTTGAATCGCCCATTGTTCACTTTGCGGAGCCGTATCTATTTAATTGAATCTTCGATCTTTTGTCTTTTACATTTTTGCCATTTTATTTTAATTAATCGAGGTATTATCCATTCAATCTATGTCATTTTAATTGTGGGGTCATCTTTTTCTTTCCTCGATTCTCAGTATAAATTTATAATTTCAGTTATTTTTAATCTTATCTCTTCGATTCCAATTTATTATTGTTTTCGTATCAATCGTTTATTTCAAATTTTATAGTTTCTCGTATTACTCATTCTTTGTTCAATTCTCAACGGTTACTTCGTACATTCGATAGCGGGCTTTGTTTATCAATAATAAATATCTCTAATTGTATGTATGGCAGTAACCTGTGAAATCATAAATTTTAATTTATAACTACCTTTCTCAATCTTCCCGATTTACAATTCAACTAAAATATTTATTTGCTTTATTTTGATCAACTTTTGTGCTCATCTTTAAAATTAATATTCCTAATTATCTAAAATCTACAGCTGTCGAGCATACGCGAATGTGCCAATATCCCTCTGATTTAGGGTTGGTTACATCACCCTATGTCATGGTAAAATCGAAGTACCACCCCCCGAATTAAGACCCAAGATTATCTCCGAGTATCATGGCAGTCTTATAGGCGGCCACAAAGGCATTACAAAAACATACTGTCGTATTCGAGAACGATACACTTGGCCCGGTTTACGAGACGAGGTAAGCGAATTCGTCCGCGGTTGTCAAAGCTGTCTCGAACAAAAACTCGTAAGAGCTCGAACTCGCGAACCAATGCTTATAACGGATACCCCAATCGAACCTTTTGAGAAAGTTTCTTTAGATACTGTAGGGAAATTGCCTACTACGCCAAATGGGAATCGTCACATCTTAACAATGCAAAACAATTTTAGTAAGTATTGCATTGCGGTCCCCATACCCGATTTAAGAACAAGCACGATCGCTCACGCGATAGCCACCACCCTATTTTCACAATACGGTGCCCCTCGAATAATCCTAACTGATCGAGGAGGAAGTTTTATAAGCAAGCTCATGAAACATGTAGAAAAACTATTCGATGTGAAACGATTAAAAACTTCCGGTTATCGCCCTCAAACAAATGGGTCACTCGAAAGAAGCCATATCGTGTTAACGGATTATATTAAGCATTATGCTAGCGACTATGACGATTGGGATCGCTTGCTTCCTTTCGCCATGTTTGCTTATAATACATCCGTGCACAAGGCTACGAATTTTACCCCTTACGAACTAATCTTCGGTCGGATCGCCAGAACACCTAACTCCTTTCCCCACGGTGAAGAGCTTGAAACCTATGGTTCCTATTTGCGCGATTTAATAGTCCGATTATCGGAAATACAAAATATCACAGATAAAAATCTTATTAAAGCAAAAATTCGTTCCAAGGAGCAATATGATCGCAAAGCTCGACCCTTAAAAGGAAAAATTGGAGACCAAGCTTACACCTTAAAGGAAGTTCGGAACGGAAAATTCGATAGTCGAGCTACGGGACCCTATACGATAGTTGGATTCACAGAGAATAATAATGTCATTTTGGAAACCGAGACCGGCGAGCGATTTACCAAACATAAGGAAAAGCTACTGATGACTCACTGCTAGTTCTAAGGAAGTTTCTAAGACGGAATATGCTTTTAAAATTTGTGATTAAGATAAAAAAAAAATATATATATATATATATTGTGACGTGGTATATTTTATATCACGCACATTTTGAGAATTTAACTTTAAAATTAACTTGTTCGCGAATTAAACTCCTAGCACAGAGTGTTAGGTTGTTTGCACACAACCTGTTAGCTGATTGGAGCACATGAGCTCTCTAACAATCAGCTGACCATCAGCCAGCAATCCGGAACCTGGGAAAAACACATTCACTCAAAACAATTATTTATTCGTCACATTTTATTTGTTTCATATAAACTCTGAGCCATGGGGGGCTCAGAGTCACAATCACACACACACACACACTCATTATACTGAAGTCCAATCCGCGTCGTGAAGGCCCGAAGAGGATCCTGGTCAAGGTGCACGGATGTGACTCCCGTGCATGCGAACGACCAGGAGGATGACAACGCATACAGCGCCACCCCTGGGCCTAGAGCAGACTCGCCGCTGGGACCGACCGTCGACGAATTACCGGTCGTCGACGCATTATTACCACTTACACTGTACTATTCATTTCACACTAACTTCGTGGCGCTGCCTGTTTCCGCGCACGCCACGAGACAGGAAGAGAGAAGTTGATTCGTTCACTCTGTGCTCGTAGTCGTTCGTGGTAACACTTGTGTCTAGTTTTCTCACATTTTTATTAGTGAAGTTGATTATATTTGGAATCTGTTGGATTCGGCTGGTTAAGCCAGATTATTATATTGAGTTATCCTTGGGAAACAATTGTTGAAATGCCGAACTTGACCAGAGGGCAAGTTCGAGGAAGGCGCGTGATTTGCCACGCCTTTGTGAGC
>UCOK01011103.1:0-10384 GCA_900474325.1 Synergus umbraculus
ACCTAGAATGACACCGCACTAACACTGGTCCATTGAAATCTCTTAGTATCTAGGATCAGCATAAAAACAGCATGGCCCATAGAGGACCCAGTTTTGAAATTCGGCGGTCAAGGGTGCAGTCCTTCTACGATCAACAGTCTAGTCGAGTCTTGAGTTAAAACAGCGAAGGGTGCAGATCTACGGTGAAATTCAGTGCAGTGTCGAATCGTCAAGTCAACAGTTTGACCCAGTGTTACAACAAGTGCAAGCTGAATCCTAAAAATTCAGAGTCCAGTGTATGAAAAAGTGGACTTATAAAATATCCAAGTTCGACCTAAGAGAACTTAATAAATTTATCGAAGTAATAAAAATTCCTGAACTTGGAAATTCAAAATCCAAGTGCAGTGACAGTTCAGTGACATTTCCCAATCAAAAGGAAATCTGTGAAAGGAAACTCAGCGATACAAGGAGGATTATAAAAGGATTACCTAAACTCATCTAAGAAAACATCACCGGTAAGCCCCGTCATTCATCACTCAACTCAGGCTCATTTTAGCTTTTCGTAAGGGTCAATTCTCGTTTAAGCTATTTGTATCCGTCCAAAATTGTAACTTTTAATTTAATAAATTTGTAAAACTTAATTTAAACTATTTCATTTGGCTTTTCCTTGTTCCCAGATTCGTATTAAGTTACAGACTAAAACGAGGGATTAGTAATATAGAAATTGGGTCTGTTGCCAGTTAGGTAAAATAATAAATAAATAATAGGTAGGACGTAACACCTTTAACTAACTATGTTTCAAGTTTCATCCTTTTCTGACCTCATCAATCCCTGCTGGTACACATAGGACAGGACTTGCTTATGCTGATTTAAAGAGACTGGCGCCTAGCAGTTACGCGCCATACTGCCCTAAAATTGCTAATCTTGCAGCAGTAGTCCCTGCACATCAGGCAGTAATGGCAGACCCAGCAGCGTGCCACGTAGGAACAAACTATTTATGCGGTAAAAGGAACACCGATTTTACTGATAAAACTGCTAATCAGTGGTTAGGTAGGATTGGAACATTCTTAATGATAATGTTCCGTAATAACATCTTGCTAACCTCACCACATCTAATCGAGGCAAAAATCAGAAGCTACGAGGATTTCTCCCCAGAATGGAAGAGGAAATTACTACAGATCCTTGCCTCATGCGCATCTGCACAGGGTGCAATTCTCAATGAGATTAATCAGATCGCAGGTGGTGGTAATGATGGCGGAAATGGTAGGAATCGCAGGGATGATCGTGGTCATCGACGTGGGCATCGTGGTGGAGATGATAGCTCAGGTGATGATGATGATGGTCATGGACCAGGAGCGCAACAAGTTGTTGTGCAAGCCCAGGTTCACCAAGCACAACCAGTTCAAGTCATCTATCAAAGAGCATTCCAAGATCCACAACCCGGGCCTCCGAGACCACAAGGACCCGAAGCATCGGTCACAGTTCAGAGAGTTAGCAGCTATGAAATCATGAAGGAGATGCATACATTCGACAGACGCTTCGATCGAATCGAAAAAACCGATCCGACGGGAGCACGGATCGAATGTCACTTTTTCGACATTCGAAGAGCATTAAAAATTGAGTTGAAGTCGGATCGAATTTTTTTGCACACGTCTAGTATAGGTATATATCATAAATAAATAAATAAATTCTGTACAGCAATACAGTATCACGTGACATCTCAGCAGAAAAAATGATACAAATTCTTGTTTCTTTTTGCTGAGCCAATATTTGAATCAACCATACTTTCTGCATGCGTACTGTTTGATCTAATATTGTAAATTAAAAAATATATATATACTGTAATACAGTTTCACGTGACAAGATAAATACATTTGATTGATAAATAAGAAAGTATTATATATAATTGATCTTTAGATTATAAGTTCTCAAATAATCAAAATTGAAGACTTTTCTTGAAAAAGCATTGTGTTGAGACAGAGACAAATCTATTTATATATAAGATAAATACATATTATTGAAATGTATAGGTATATATCATAAATAAATAAATAAATTCTATACAGCAATACAGTGTCACGTGACAGCTCAGCAGAAAAAATGGTACAAATTCTTGTTTCTTTTTGTTGCGCCAATATGGGAATCATCCATACTTTTTGCATGCGTATTGGTTCATCTAATATTGTAAATTAAGAAATATACACTGCAACTAATACAGTGTCACGTGACAAGATAAATACTGTTGCAAATCAAATCAACAATACTATGTATCACTGTCAAATTACGAATTTATGTAATGAACACTTGATTTTCGTGTTAAAAAAATGTCTTTTTACTTGATTTTTAGTCTTGGAATAAATTTGGCTTTTTTCTGTAAATTATATTGTAAATAATACGCAATAATAATAATTATTTTGAGGTAACAGATTCAGATTCAATTATCACATTATCTGTATTATATTGTATTCTATTTTTAGAATCTGAATCTGGTATATTACTTTTCCTATGTTTAGAGTTATAATTCTCTAAATGTGTTGAATTATTATGTACTATTATATATATTCAACAAAATAGAGGTTGAAACTTTCAAAAGTTGTCGATCTTTGCATTATCTGTCTGCATTATCATGGTATGCAGCGTTCCTACCTTACCTACATACTGTGTCGATATGGGAGAGAAAAATAATTACCAATCTAACCTCAAAATATATAAACACAGAAAATGTTCATAATAATTATTTTTCTCATTATTGACCCAAACGAGAGTCAATATCGGTCTCTTAATATATTTCAAAACTTCTCCGAATTAATTTTTTTTAAATATTCATTTTTGTGGAAGAAAAACCGGTTTATCTGAACCCGGCTGTCCCGCGAAAAAAAGTATCACATGGCCTCCAGCGATGTATGTACAACACGACGCGAGAAATGAAATATCGCGCGGCACCTAATTTCCGCGCAGAATCAGAGTTAGAGTCGATCTGTGGAATCACCTTAATGTCTCGAGTCTTGGCGGCAGCGGATGCGCACGCATCTCGATCTTGATGCGGCGAAAACAAGGCGAGAAAGAAGAAAGGAGAAAATGATGATTGTCGCCTATTGGCGTGCGACAAACTCCATTTTTGTACACATTTTAAGGTTTAAATTTTAATTATTTAAATTTAGAAAAAAATATAAAGGGTGATAAAATACTGAAATCGCACATTAAGAAAAACATTTTCTTGAATTAGAAGACAAACAATACGAAATATATAAAGCCATGTCGATTTTAAAAATAAAATATCAATAAAATTATATCAATCAATGGACAATATTTAATTTTATATTTAATTCTCGTATTGAAGAATTTATAAAATTGCTTTATATTATAAATATATATACAATCACAATTTACAAAGCTATATGATGTAATCAACATTTGCCTTTTTTACACTCTTATCGTAATGAGAAACTATGAGCAGATTTTACAAAATTATTTGATAAATAATAGATACCCAATTTATGATTTGTACTAATTAAAGATGTAGCTGTTATTAGTAAAAATCATACATTATTTATTCAAATGCTATTTTTTATAGAGACACTAACAAAAATTTGTAATTATAAGTATAAATTATATTAATGATAAATTTAAACATTCCAAAATAAAAAAATATTGTCTTTGAAGTAGATACATAATAATTAAAAAATTGATTACGAAATAAAATATTTTCTACAGAATGATATAATTTTAATATTTATTTTTTAACTGAATTTTCATTTTATATGTCCTTATCGTATTATTTATCTTTAATTCAAGAAAATAATTTTCTTAATTCTTGAAAATTTTAATGTATGAATAATTAATAAAAATATTACAATATTATAATATTGTAAATATTAAATATTGCATAATATTTTTGTCAAAAACTCGAGCATTTAATCTTTTTCGAGGGTATGTATTGGTTTAAGAAATATATAAAACTTTCTTCATTAAGTTTTCGTAAAAGAAAATACGATAAAATAGTTCTTATTAAAAGAAAGTTGGATTTTCACGTTTTTCCCCATACATTTATGTCATTTTCAAGTCAGAGTGACAGAGGATTACAATTTTTACCATTTGTAATTAAATTATATTATAATTATATAAATTATATTATATTATAATATAATATAATGCCCCGGTTTTATTCAGAGTAATATGTTTTCCAGTTCTTGTAAATATTATTTGTGTTACAAAAAAAAAGAAAAAATAACTACACTCGAAAAAATTCCCTGACTTTGAGAAAAATTCCCTGACATTTCCAGGTTTTTCCAGGTATAACCAAATTCCCTGACAATTCCAGGTTTTCCAGGTTTTCCAGGGTGGGTAGACACCCTGGATAATCTTGCGATATTTTATACAAACAAACGATGAAACTAGTTGTGAATTTGTATGAACTTTTGTGTTTGCGAGAATTATAGAGAGAGTGTGAGAAAAACACAGAAGGAGGAGATTAAAGAGTGCAAGAACTATTTATTAGGGTATGACGACCTTCCTTTAAGCCGTCAAATCCTCTAAATGACTTAATTAGGGCTTGGGTTGTAGTTTTGGGTCGTACCAGCACCTGTGGGAATCCCCAGACGGAGCGTCTGATGCGGACGCCGCTGGCCATGGACCCAAATGGTGGGAGTAATTTTTTGGGATGCTCTCGGGGCACTTGCACTGTTAAGTGCTCTGGGTCAACTCACTTCCTTACAGGAAATCATATAGTTCACTCTCTCTCTACTCTATCTCCAGTAGCCTTTAGTGCGCTCTTACTGTACAGTGTGTGTGTGTAGTACAGTGTGTGTGAGTACTTTTTAACTAAGCCACCCAGGACTCAGTGAGTGGAATACAAAGCCAACCACACATCACAAGGGCTAAGGACAGGATCTGCCTGCTGCCTTAGTGGATGATACGATGTATCATCCAGGGCTCCTCCAAACCCCGCGACGCACTTGCCATTCCCCCGGGTGCAACGTAGTGAGGGCTGTACCCGTGCCTGAGACGTCAGGACTGCGTTGTACTCCAGCAGTGGAGGTGTTCTCCTTTTCAGAAAGCTACAGGTGCTGGCTGGTAAATTAGGAACTACTTGAATGGCCATTCAATCTTCGGTAATGTAACCTATTAATTCTCTATTATATCTTCTTATTTCAATCTTCTAAATCTACTTGGAAGGCTTTTTCCTCACGCAAGACTGGGGTTTTTTATGCCGGAAAAGTGGATTTAATATTATAGTTTATTAAAGTTCTTATCTAGTAAAATTGGCTCACCTCTTCAATTTCACACACCCCCCCCCATACTTTCCTTTTGGTTTTTTCATTTGTAAACTTCATAATTAAATTGAGACTTATTTACTTTCTTTTTTTAAGCTGTCATTCTTTATAAATTTAATTGCAAATTTAACATTTTGTGATCAGGCAATGTACATTAGGGTGGTCCAAAAACGCTCTTTTTCTACAGAGTCCCGATCCCCCCAATTCGTTTCTAAATCCGAAAAAAGAAAGTCCCTGTTTTTTTTTTTATTTTGATTAAAACACGTGTCGGATTTGACTTGAAGTTTCCCATGTAAATTTCATGGGGAAAAATCACTTTTTGGAGTTTTTGGAATAATTTTTCAGGGTTTAGGTATAAGTGACGGGAGATTATAGAAACTTATAGAGAACTATCCACTATATTGATAAAACATTAGTTATTTAATTTTCAAATATTTAAACAAATAACATTTGTTTAAACATTTTTTTTTGAAAATTCGTTTTTTATTATAAAAATGTATACAATTGGACTATAATGGTATATTAATAAACATTGTTTAGTAAATTTCAATTATTTAAATAAATTCCATTTGTTTATAAAATCTTTTTCTAATTTTTTTTTTTAACAAAAATTATTAGCTTGCAACTGGATGGGAAATGAAGCGTACAAAAAAGGAAAACATATTGTTTCACAAATAAAAGTAGTCAACGACACTTGCAGAGAGAGCTGTAAAATTGATTTCTGATTTTAATAGTATAATAACTAGAGTTTAAAATCAGAAACAATTTCTACTACATGTAGTTAAAGAGTATAACAAAAACTTTCCCGATTGCAGTAAAACTACATTATCTCGCGACATATAGTAATACACCAAACTGTAGTTGTAAAAATATAGATAATAAAAGAAAAGATTACAGAATGCAAAAATGTAATTATATAATATAATTATAATACAATTATGTATTACTTGGGAAGAAATTGTTTAAACCCATTAGGATCGTTTCAGCAAATTAAATGTACATATTAAAAAAACTTATGGTTAGTTTAATAATAAATGTTTCATGATTATTATTAGTTACAAATAAAGAATTACTTGTAGATAAATTTATTTATTGGAATTTATTTAAACAATTATTCATTAATTAATATACGTTAATCATCATTTCAGTATGTACACAGTAATTTTTTTAATAAAAAAATTTTCTTGAAAAAAAAATTTTTTAAACAATTGGAATTTGTTTAAATAATTTAAATTTACTAAAAAATGTTTATTAATATACCATTATAGTCAAATTGTATACATTTTTATAATAAAAAACGAATTTAAAAAAAAACTGTTTAAACAAATGTTATTTGTTTATATATTTGAAAATTAAATAACTAATGTTTTATCAATATACCATTAGACCAAGAGTAAACATTTTTATGATAAAAAACGAAATTTTCAAAAAAAAAAAATTAAACAAATGATATTCGTTTAAATAATTAAAGATTTATTAAACAATGTTAATAAATATTTCAATAGATTAATACTAATAAGAATTATTAAGAAAAACAACGAGGATAAAGTGCTCAGAACGTCAATTTTATGAAAAATGGTAATTTTAGCTTTTAAGGGTAGTTTTCAAGGCCCCCTGGGGGTGTGTTAGGGGTGCAAAACCCATATGTGTGATACATGAAATTCTTTAGTGGATAGTTCTCTATAAGTTTCTATAATCTCCCGTCACTTATACCTAAACCCTGAAAAATTATTCCAAAAACTCCAAAAAGTGATTTTTCCCCATGAAATTTACATGGGAAACTTCAAGTCAAATCCGGCACGTGTTTTAATCAAAATAAAAAAAAAATAGGGACTTTCTTTTTTCGGATTTAGAAACGAATTGGGGGGATCGAGACTCTAGCATTGAAAAAATGTTTGCAATGCATTTTTGGACCACCCTAATGTACACTTTTCCGTCCTAGAAGCAAATATGATTTGCTTCCTCATAGAGAAAGCATTAATTAATTAATCAAATGTATTAATACTGGTTATCTGATTCGTGTCAGCACAAGAAATTTTTATCTTCTTTGCATTTAGTTTTAAAATGCGATAATTTCGAAAGTTACAGTTGAAAATTCAAAACTTTAAATAACCATAACTACCTTACTTTTCAATTAAATGCTTTAATTATATACGTCAATCAATTCGTCTTGACACAAAGAATCTTTTTTCTTGTTAAATCTACTTTTAATTTTGATTATTTGAGAACACAGTAAAAACAAGAGTCTTAAATAGAATCCACTTTTGGGTTCCAATGGAGATGCAACAAACCAGAACTCCTACGGTGTGAAATTCACTCACTTTCGAAAATGGGTCCAAAGGAACCAAATGATGTCATCCAAAATAACCACATTACTTGATAGATGAGCACAAAACAAAAACAAGTGAAAGAGCCTTTACAGATAACTTCATGTAATCAAAGGAACCACTTTTAATAGTTCTTTACTTCTGATTAACATCCCGATTTTGACAGATTCTAAAGGAACTACTTTTTCAATGGAGCTGCAACATCGTGGAACCTCTAGTTTTTTCTGTGAAGTTATAGTCGAAAAATCAATTTAACTAAAGTTATAAAAGTAGATGAAACTTGTAAAATTAAATAACTTATTAAAACCTTGTAAGAAATTCAACTTGGTATATGTTTAAAAAAACCTTTGTTTGGAAACTGGATTTTGTCACCAATGACACCAATACAAAGCTTCCTCTATGAGGAGGCAAAATGAATTTATGAGAAAGTAAGCCGAAGTAAAATTGAAAATTTGATCATTTCTGTACGTTTAGTCAGCCGACTAAATTTTCCCATATCAAACTACCCAAGTTAATCAGTGCTATTTCGACCTCTGAGATACGACATAAATACTACACCAGAACTGGATTACGTCAGATACGTCAATCTGCTCTGTACCAATTAACCTTTTTCTCTTGAAATATATCCAATCGAGGAAGATTGAAAGGGTGACTTCCGCCACCAAATCTGCACTGTGGAAGATCTCAGCTGCTGGTATATTAGGCACTGGATTAGCTGTCGGAGGCGATGAACAAATGGAGCTCCTTCTTCCCAGGATTCGAGATTAGAAACATTTCTGAGAAGAAATTCTATTTTCTATTTGTATTTCTTTATATATATATATATATATATTACAATAGCCAAATCAATGGCGCGTTTCGTTTCTTACATTCAAGAAAAAAAAATTTGCTCGCTGCGCGGTCACATTATCATTCGATTTCGCATTTGGGGTTTCATGACGTTTAGTAGGATATGCTTGATATTTAATTTGAAAATAATTTAAGCCTCACGCTCTGCGCCGGGATCTATTTACCGTATAATATAATGCTAGAAGTCATATGCGCGCCAAGACGCGCGTCTTTTTTCGTTTTTTTTTTCATGATATTTTGCGTTAAAATTACGTGAAATTATACAAATACACAAATCAATAAAGTTTCTTAAACTTTCAGAGTTTATACTCTTTAAAAAATAATTGATTAATATAATTATGTATTGTGGTATGTATACGGAGAAAACTGGATATTAAGGCTGATGGAATTTGAAAATTTCTCATGTAGAAAAACTCAGATCCCAGGGGCGAAACAATAACGGGGTTAAGACACCCAGACAGTAATTCGAGTATACCTACTTGCAATATGCATGTATGTCGAAATTATTAGAAGGATAATACAATTCCACAATAAACGCACTTTTTGAAGGGTTTTAATCTGTTCTTTTTCTTTTTTTTATTGATTTTTAATGTGTAGGGTGGCTCCCGACACCCACTGTTTTGAGACGCTTGTTGCGCGTCTGTCTAATTCTGTCAACTTTTCATGTGGTCTAGCATTTTTCGAGCCAAAGGCAAAAGAGGGAAAATTTATAGGTTTTAAAATAGAAAAAAATAGAGAGAAGAAATGAAGAATGGGCGCTTGATGATAAGTTTGTCGATTACTCACTTTTATAGTCCCAAAATAGCATTTAATATTTTCCTCTCAGAAATGGCGGACATTTTGACTTCCATGATGGAAGAAACTAAATATTGATTCCTGCTAGAGACATTTTGCAATTGACTGTAATCTGGCGCGCGATTTAAAATCGAATTAAATTGACCAATGGGAGAATTTCTCTAGCAGGAAGCCAACACGTGCTGCGTGCGCAGGGTGCCACTGTCGCAGCTGTCAATATTTAGTTTCTTCCATCATGGAAGTCAAAATGTCCGCCGTTTCTGATAGGAAAATATGAAACGATATTTTGGGACTATAAAAGTGAGTAATCCACCAACTTATCATCAAGCGCCCATTCTTCATTTTTTCTCTCTATTTTTTTCTATCTAAAACCTATAAATTTTCCCTCTTTTGCCTTTGGCTCGAAAAATACTAGACCACATGATAGCTTTATTTCTTTCCACAGATTTTGACAGTTTGTAGACAGTTTTTATTTTCAGATTCCATCGCCCTTAAGAACTAAATATTAAAAATCTGAATATTATCACATAATATCTAGATATTATAGAGTAATATATCGACTTTTTAGAGATATTACGTGTTAATAACAGAAGATATTAATGTTCTAATAATTTAAGATATTAAATATTTGCGCCCACCATTTAATTTTCAATCGTATTGATTGAAGCTTTCAGGTTCGACGAATTTGATCAATGATCGCTTTATTAATTAAAATTTAAATTCCACCAACATATATCGTGTGACGCTCATTTTTTTAAATTTAACAAATAAATTAAAGTCTCTGGAAATGAGGCACAAGGAACCCTAATCAAAATCAATTTAAAGAAAGAAAACAAATAATTCAACAGTAAAACTCACGAAAAATTTTAGAAATAAAGTTAAATATTACGGAAAATTGGGCGCCAGTCCTTTCTTGGGACAAAAGATAAAATCTAAGTGAAAAATACATGGAAAGATAATACATAAAGATAAAGATAAAAAAAAAACAAAGATCAAGATAACTCCATGATTTTTCACTAGATTAAAAATTAATAAATGATAAACGATAAATAATAAAAATTAACTAATTATTGGGGTTCAATATTAGGGAAAAACGGTTAGCTCAATTAATAATAGTAGAGTGGGGGGGTTTCTAAAATTATAAGACTCTAGATTTACAAT
>UCOK01011107.1:0-14878 GCA_900474325.1 Synergus umbraculus
CAAACTATTTCCCATAACAAGAGAGTTTCTCACGCTTAACTAAATAATCCTCAAATTGCGTGAGCTAATAAAAAATATCATGAATCGCATGAGAACTGAACGAAAACCTAACTCTAAACAAATGAGAGAAGTTACATTTGAGAATATCCCTTATGTCGCTAAATCACCGTTGATACATTGATTTAAACACGGCTCGAAATTGACACGCGTGAATAATTTGAAATCTTATAAGATTTCAACCAGATCCGCAAATTCAAAAGATCAGCTGAATCCCACGGGCAGCGTACGTGCGGACTTAGAAACTTTACGCGAAAATATTGCGAAATAAACTAAGTCGCAAGAATCGAGAACAAACTGAGTCGCAAGCCCGAAGAAATAAACTAAGTCGTAAGACTTGAGAAACCAAGTCGCTAGACTTGAGAGACAAACTGAGTTGCAAGACTCAGGAAATAAACTATGTCGCGAGACTTGAGAAACTAAGTCGCGAGGCTGAAGAGAAGCACCAAGTCACAAGTCCTGAGAAACTAAGTCGCAAGACTTGAGAGACAAACTGAGTCGCAAGACTCAGGAAATAAACTATGTGGCGAAACTGAAGAGAAATGAACTGAGTCGAAAATCAGAAATGCGACTAAGTCCCCACAGCCTGGTACAGCGTACGAAGGGACTTAGGAAATTTACAAGAAATAAACTCAGCAGCGAAAATCAGAAATACGACTAAATCCCCACAGCCTGGTACAGTGTACGAAGGGACTTAGAAAATTTACAGGAGATAAACCCAGCAGCGAAAATCAGGAATGCGACTAAGTCCCCACAGCCTGGAACAGCGTACGAAGGAACTTAGAAAAACAACAGCAAGATAATATGTGAGTAAAGAGTAGGAGAACCCCAGCCTGGAGCAGCGTACAGAGTTCTTCTAGTCTATACCACCTGGATATCTGAAGCGATGGACTCGAGGAATTGGCTGCGTTGAGAAGTCTTCCACAATCGTCCAATGAGAATCGAAACTACGAAGAGTCGTGTGCTGCTCGTGACGTCAGGCAAGAAAAAATGTCACTCCGTGTGGCAAGGTCCGGAATCCCTGACTATTGCTAGCCAGTAAAAATTTCAAGTCACTCTAAGCGCTAGGACCATGTCCAGCCAATGCTTTGGGTGACTCGAAGACGAGTGACGGCTGGGATCGAACGCTCGTCTTTTAATCTCTCATGAAACTAAATCGTTCGCGAGAAGACGGGGTTCTGCGCGCCTAGCGAAATCCGGCCGAGTCATTTATCGATCGATATTTTGATCGCTCTCTATAATGCCGATAATCTTAGCTCAGGTAGTCTACGCTCAGGCGCTTTATCTTCGCTCTATGGTTTTTATTAATCAGAGCTATGGTTGCCTACATATAGGCGTATTTATGTGGAACGGCAGGCCATACCGTTACATGTTCGAACCTCTTTTTCAGTAAATCCCATGCAATAATGTAGTTATCGTCTGTAATTTCTAATCCGTCGATAACATCAGCTGCGAAACCTAACAATGATGACTTCAAATAGAAGAATTTCTGAATACTAGCTAAAGTTTGATTTTTGTCCACCATCGCACTAAAAACGTCATGAAAGGCTGACCATTTCCCGAAATTACCGTCGAATTTGGGAATATCTATATTCGGTAATTTTACATTAGCTGAAGGATTGATACGCAAATTTTCCACATTTGGAATAGCGTTTGCTTCCTTGTTATAGAGAGGTTGTTTTGTAGCTGTATTATTATCCGCATGTCGTCGCAAAAAACATCGAGCAAGTGAAGTCGTATTATAGTAGCTAATCCTCAAAATTCTTTCTGGCTAAAGATTCGACTTCTGGATTTTTGCTTAATTCCTCTATTTCTGCTTGTGCATTCTGGAAATCGTACCAGGTTTCATTTATTCTTTCTAATCTAACCTCGAAATTCATGCAGTACTCAAAGCTGTCAACAAAATTGCTTAAAAACTCACGAAAACCGTCTAAACGCGGTAAATTTAAATAATTCAATTTTTAAAACGTACAACTTTTATAGTCCCAAAATAGCCCCTGGGATCTGAATTTTTTGAATATAACTTCTCAAGTAATCAAAATTTAATGCTGATGTAAAGAATACTTCGTGCTTCCTCTCAAATCATATTTGCTTACAGGAAGCAAAGTGCTCATTGAATGAGTAAAAAAGTTGATACAACTTGACAGCTAGTTTTAAATTTATACTTCCTAGAAGGGGTGTAAATTTCACGAAAAATATCTTTTTTTAATTCTCGTATCTACGAAAGTTATTTTGTTCGGAATAAATTTACATTATTTCTTCATCATATTCAAGAAAAAAAATTTTTAAAAGAGTTCTTGAGAAAATAAACTTTGAGTATTTTCATAAAAACTGATACCAATTTACTAGTTTTAAAAATTTTTTCATTTTTTTGTTGAAGTCGAGAGACAGTAAATCTTACCAATTGCAGGAAAGAAAAATTTTACATTTGAATCAGGGCAAAAGTCATAGAAGTTTACAAAAGATTGTATTTTTCTGAAAAACCTTAAAAATTCAAATACATACTCAACTCGTGCGGACGGGATCACCGATTCCATTGATCACCGCCTTCGTTGCTCAATATATACTATTAAGGTACCGTGCCATGTCGGCAGAAAACGTCGGCGTAAAGCAGAAACTCATGAGAGTGACAGAAATAAGAAGATCTGTTTGTTTCTTTCACTCTCACTTTCATTAAGTTTCAAATAAATGTTTAAAAATCACTTAGAATACCTTAAAAATACTTTAAACCACTTGTGGAAATCCATTGATAAAATTAATTATTTTTAAGTACTTAAAAATCTATACAAGTGTGGACAATAAGTTTCTTGAAAAATAAAATAGCGGAGATAACAAATGGAAAAAAATAGTAAATAATTTAGCGAACAAATATTCTTCTTTATTGAAATTTTTATATCATATAGATTACAATGTTGCATAGTAAGCATAAGCAAAGTATAAAGATTATTTATTATCATCAATTTTAATCATAGACCATGTTTCATACAATGTCAGTTCGCCAATGTGTTAAAACCCATGCACACTATAAATTATTATCACGAATCCAATTTTATATACTTTAATTTAGCTCTTGTAATAGAATGCTTAATTCTTGTACTAAAAAGAAGAAATGGTAAAAAAATACAAACATGAGGACAAAGTATGAATTTTTTTTTCACAAAGATAGATATTCTTCTCTTATTGAAATATTGTACTTTTGAAGATGTGTAGAAGTATCAGTATTAAAGGTTTCTGCACATTTAATTTTATTATGAATGTAACATTTAAGAACAAAGTTCTGTTTTACGCATACCAACTTCAATTCCAATTATTTTCTCCGCGTTGAATTTTATGTTAAATTACTTTTCGCATCCTCGTGTCTTATTAACATTAATTGTGTATCTCTTGCAAGCTAGAACAACGACTTTAAGCAAAATTTCAAGAAAAAATCTTAAAAAGTTGTTTAGATCGTAGTTTGCTGTAACAATTAAATGGCTTTAGGAAATTGACCCAACAATACATATATTTATAAACTGACAATGACAATGAATGAACCAACTCTTTCGTGACAAGGTAAAAAAAATTGACGTCATCAGAAAGGTCTTGGCGATTATATTTTGACGAAATACGTGTTTTTTATTAACGGATTGTGCAGTAGCTATGTAATTGTATTCTTAAAATGTAACTTAGATCATATAGGCCAAGTCTCGTCGTATTTCGATAACAGAAGCTTTCGTTTGTCTTATCTTTTTATTAATTTAATATTTTTATTCGCAACAATAGAACCTTCACCATCACCACCAACCTAATTAGCAAAGACCTTTCATGCACTAAAGGTATTGAGTCTTCATTCTTAAAATAATTACGTTGGATAATTCAGTTCAAGAAAATTTTATATTTAAATTATTTATTAATTTCCTAATATATTAACGATTACAAACAATGACAACTTTGATCATAATTTTCATAAATATTATAAAAATGCTTTAATAAGTTAATTATACACAGCGCAAGAAACAACTAAAAGACTCAATCTCCTCAAACTTAGCCAAACTTCACTACGAAACTTTTTTTTTATCAAAACTTAAATTCTTAGTGTTATAACAACTTGAAGTTAGATTAACGATTCATTATCACATAGAGAGAGAGAGAGAGAAAGAGAGATTACTTTGCATTAACGAAAGCTTCCTTTTTCGTAGGCTGTTACTAACCACTAAATTCAGGACAGAATAAAGTAAAATTGTTTTTAACGTTGAATTTAATTCACATTATTTTGACGTTAAATTCACGATGTTTTAACTAAAGAATTATACATAGAATAAAAGAATTTCAGACAAGCACAGTTTTTCTTAGAAACCTATGCACTATGAACTTTTATACATACCCTTTGAAACAAAACGAAATAAATGCTACTCGAACGAGCATTTGCAATATGTATCGACTATTGTCCTCTTAACATTGAGTAATGAATTTACAGAATTATAATTAGGAAACAAATGTACCAGCATTTTTTATTTTATATCCTAATTAAAGAAAATAATGCGAAATTTAATTTAGATTAGCATAAATACTGTTTTCGAATATCTTAAATTGATTTGAAACAATGATTAACAGTAAGAAACAATGTACATGGTACTTTCTTTCTCAGTGACCTCTCCGAGGTATAAGACACTTGCATACTTGATGGAACGAATATCTGTGAAAAGTTGACAATGTTAGTTTAGTTGAAACTCATAAAAGATTAGAGCTATTGCTAATAAATTTTGTCTTGAGTAAAGATCTACCAATAAAGTAAGTACCTTGTAGTCATTTGCATGTGTCTGTGTGTTTGCGCGCTCGTTACTCAAATCCTCACGGATGCGTACATTTTTTTTGCACACACATACACACCTTTTATAAAATATTAATAGTTAGTTGGCATATTAATTACAAGTTATCAGTTTATGTCTTAGCAATATCCATCGGAGATCCTCCAGCTACATTTACGTGGACAGGGTTCGCTGATGAAGCTCCTCCTGGGCTAACAATAGTTGGTGGAATTGCTGGCTTAACGAATCGGTCTGAAGTGCGTCTACCGGAAGGTGCTACTATGTGACCCTAAAAAATATCAAATACATTCATTAAACATAAAGTTGATGCTTGTTAAAAAGATTTCAAATATCAGTAACATCAAATGGGAAGCTTTGAAGTCGTTACATTTACCAATATTTTTAGAATGGCTTAATTAAACTTTTCTCATTTGATAAATGTCTAATACAACATTCTAATCAATTGTCCGGATGTGTGTGTGTGTGTGTGTGTGTTGTCGTTTGGTTTCGCCACCTTAACTTGTATACAGTTGCAGATAAATTGATGAAATTTGTAGGGCTTATTTGCACAACGAATATCTCAAAATCTGCCGAAGGATTTTTCAAAATATGAAATTTAAAAATTTTTATGTACATCAAAAATTTTTGTAATATTGATTTTTCGACTATGACTTCTCAAATAATGAAAATTCAAAGCTTATGTAAGGGAAAGAAAGATTCTTTGCGTCGAGGCGAATCGATTGCTCTTTAGCACTAATGAATTTTAGTTATAATAATATTATGGAAATTATGATTATTTCTAATTTTGAAAATTTTCATTTTCATCAGTTGGGTGACACTCAAAACTGAAATTGAGGGAAATGTTGACTCGTGTCCGCGAGAGGCACTGGCTGTACTTCTAGATCGACTTTAAATTAAATGCATGGGAAAAGTGTCATCAAAGTTAATTTTTTAATTTTTTTAATTAAACGAACGGGCTATTAGATTCTTTTTCGTTTCAAATGAAATTTTTATGTTTTGAGACATTAAAATTATCAACATTTTTTTTTTATATCAATGTCAACAGTGGGATATAAGTGCGTTGTTTTTGGATGCAAGTCAGGTAATGCGACTAAAACCTAAATTTTAAAAATTTGCCAATATAATTGTTAATATACATTTTTATGTAAATTATTTAGCGACATATTTAAAATACAAAAATAATTTGTTATTTTTATAGGTTCTCTATTTAAAGTTTTATTTAAAATTTAGTTGAAAAATGTTAAAAATATTTGTAAATTATCTATATTAAATGTAAATGAGTAATTTTTCTTAATAACCTAAACTCACGACAATGTATATCAAGGAAAATCTCTCAAATTCGAAGGTATATACAGAAAACATAATTTCTTACTTACCCCTGAAGGAGGCGATGAACTCGCGAAAGGAAGATTAACTGACTGGCCACATGCATAACATCGATTCGCATTAAAACTGTCTCGAGATGTTGATCCTGCTATGTTGATACCTGCAATTTCAATGATACAAATATTCAAAATATTATTCTATCTAATTTCGTAAGCTTATTCTACAACATTTTGTGACTTATATTTTTACATTGAATATACTTATTCAAAATCATATTTTTAGAATGTACGTTTATAAATGAAAACATTTTTAAAATTGACGTCAGAATTTTTAAAATCCGTTTAGCTTTCCACAAGAAAAATGTTGATCGTGTTGTAAGATTATAATTTTATAACTTTTGTGAAAACAATTTTTTTAGATTTGTTATTATGTGCATGTATTTTAGACACAACAAAAAAAATGGACACATTTTTTCATTTCAGCATGATATGCAACGTTTTCAAGTTACAAGCGTTTAAAAATATGGAGTAGACAAAATTAAAAAAAAAATCCAGTTCGTAAATAACCCTCCGTAAAATAACACTTTGGGTCTGTCAGACCATCTTCGAGGTTCCGAGCATAACTAAGAATTTTTCCGATTTGATGGGATTCGTTCATAACAAATGGTACACGATCAAAAAGTGAACAGGGTCTCATTGACCCAGAATGGGGAACAAGGCTGAAGATATACTGCCGTACAATCTAAAAAAGATACATAAGTGACATTGTGGTCTAGGGTTATTCTCTTAAACCTAGCAATGGAAAAGTCGACCTAAGCGACAACGTCACTTATGTATCTTTTTACGTTGGACGGCAGTATAGGTCTGGGGACGAAGTTTTCGGAGTTCATATGGGGCATTATTTCTCAACTGCCCCAACATTTTAAGTTATGTCTTTCGATTGGCTTCATATTTTCAGAATTTGTTTGCTTACATGATGGTAGTTTATTCCTCAATTTATAGACTTTTGTTACCCTCTCTTTCCAAACTACAGGGGGTTGAAGTTTCACACCTCAGATCAGTAGCGTTAGTTTCGAACGGCTATAACTTCTTTTCTAACAATGCGATTTGAATTTTTGACGTGTGCTTGTTTTTTTTACTATAAAATTATATAAAGAACGAAATGGAATAGCTGCAGTCATTCTTTTCAGTTCCATGGAAGATCACACAGAAATTACGGAAAATCTAAAAACTATATTTAACAAATCAGTTACAATTCCAGACACTCTAAAGTACCACGCTTTCATTCCAAACGAAAATGGGCAACTGCAACTGAAAAAATTTTCATTTGCATCCAAATATGATTTATTTCCTAAGAAACTAGTAGGGTCTACTTTTCAAAAAAGCCAAAAAAATGCAAAAAAGAGACGAACAACCTAAAGTCACGCGTAAAAGCCATGTGCACCAGTCCATGCCACCTACCAGCACTGCGTCCTGGCGAGAGGTTCGCTTCAATTAAACGCTATATCTCTGATACTATCGCCTGCTCCATTTCGTTCTTTACATGATTTTATCGTAAAAAATCAAGTTTTCTTTTAAAATTAGTAAAAAAAAAAAATAAAAAATGTCCCATTGAGAGAAAAACTTAAATAAACATTAAATTTAGTAATTTGTTTATGAAAATAAAAAAATAATAAAAAATGAATTTAATGGAATGAAAGGGCGTGAAAAATCCTTTCGTCAACGCGTCAAAAATTCAAATTGCATTTTTAGAAAAGAAGTTATAGCCGTTTGAAACTAACGCTACTGACTTGAGGGGTGAAACTTCCATCCCCAGTAGTTTGGAAAGAAAGGGTAACAAAAGTCTATAAATTGGGGGATACTTATCATCAAGTAGGCAAACAAATTCTGAAAATATGAAGCCAATCGAAAGACATAACTTAACCCATTAACGTCCAGTCAGACACATTTTGTACACCTCTCTTCCCGCGCTCACAGCTATTGCATTTCGAGCAAAAAAAAATCTAAAAAAATGTATACTTATAGTTTGAAGTGTGCTCTCTTTCCGGTGGTGTCACTTAAATTATCGAAAAAATTTTTTTTTGTTCGAAAAATGCAGTTTGAAACAAAAAAAAAACATGATTTTCGAAGGAATTTTTTGTTTAAAATAGAGTTTTCAAAGATTTACAGACTTGGAATCATCTTGGAACCGGTCTAGATCGTGGACGCGATGTCTGAATTTAAAGAATATCAGGTTGTGAACTCATTTTGAATAATTAGAAACTTCAAAATGGCGCCCGAATTGCAAAATTGTTGCCAGAAAATTCATGAATTTTTTTCTCAGAAACTAAGCACTTTTCTAAAAAATTAAAAAGAATAAAATGTGCTTAGAATTGACCAACGAATACACCTGAATTTTTACAAAGCGATTCGAGCGATTTTTGCAATTTATAAAAAATTAGCAATTAGCAAAACCAAAAAATTACTCAAATCGTTTTTGAAAAATTCAGATGTATTATTTGGGCAATTCTAAGCACTTTTTGTTCTTTTTAATTTTTTTTAAAGTGCTTCGTTTCTGAGAATAAAATTAATGAATTTCCTGACAAAAATTTTTCAATTCGGGCGCCATTTTGAAGTTTTTAATTGTTCAAAATAACTTCATAACCTCATATTCTTTAAATTCAGACATCGCGTCCACGATCTAGACCGGTTCCAAGATGATTCCAAGCCTGTAAATCTTTGAAAACTCGATTTAAAAAAAAATTCCTTCGAAAATCATGTTTTTTTTGTTTCAAACTGCATTTTTCGGACAAAAAAATTTTTTTTTCGATAATTTGAGTGACACCACCGGAAAGAGCACACTTCAACCTATAAGTATACATTTTTTTAGATTTTTTTTTTGCTCGAAATGCAATAGCTGTGAGCGCTATTGCATATATGAGACGAAACAAAACGCACGCTTAAGCGCGCGTGTTTCAGTTACAGAAAGTGAAATGAGAATTTAAATCCTCGCGCTAAGTCGAGAATACTCACGACTTGACGCTCACTTCATGCGTAACCAGTAGTTATGCATGAAATGCATATAAAAGTAACGCTACGAAGTTGGCCAAAATGCATGTTCTTTTTATAATAGTATACTCAGGAATGACACAGACTAATGTACTTAAAAAAAGTGACCAATTTTATCTGAAAAGTGTCTAATTGTGACTAATTGTGAAAAAAAATCTCTAAAAGCGACTAATTTTCGCACAAAAAGAGGTCTGTTATGTCCATAGTAACACTTACAGTACCGTCGGAAATTGTCCGTACGATTGGTGCCAGCAACTATTAAAAATCACTGCTAGCTTTGAACTACGATAACTCGGTGAAAAAAAAAGGTAGAATATTTTTAGAATAACAGTTTGTAAGCTTATGAAATTCCACGTCGAGTGGTGCCAACCAGATTTTTTTTTTGACCTTCTAAAAATAATATAGCACGTGAGAAATTTTTAAAAAAAATTCAAGATTTTCACAAATTTTATACCTCGAATTCAACTTTTTGTATGAACTAGGAAAATTGTTGCAAAAATTTGAAAATTATACGATATAGAGCCTAAAACTTTATCTTTAATTTAAGACAAAGAAACTTGAAAAATCTTCATTGGTTGTCGAGATACGATTAAAAATGTTCCATCGTATTTGAGTTAAGTTTTAATCGACGATCACGGCTCTCGGTCGGTCTGCTGCTCGCCTCCTTCAAATACGATTGAACATTTTTAATCGTATCTCGAAAACCAATAAAGATTTTTTAAGTTTATTTGGCTTAAATTAAAGATAAAGTTTTAGGCTCTATGTCGTACAATTTTCAAATTTTTGCAACAATTTTCCTAGGTCATGCAAAAAATTGAATTCGAGGTATAAAATTTGTGAAAATCTTGAATTTTTAAAAAAAATTTCTCATGTGCTATATTATTTTTAGAAGATCAAAAAACGGTACGACGGTACTGTAGTATTATTAATTCTAGTGCTGACTTTGGTGATGAATACCAAGGTTAAAATTTCCAGAATAAATTTTGCAAGTCACACAATAATTGTAATTCGTTTTATTTCAAGTAGATTACAAAAACTAAACAAAATTATCACAAAACTGCAGAATTTATTTTGCATATTTCCACAATGCTTTAGGATAAGAACTAGAAAACTTGAATATCACAAACTATATTATTTAGATTTTCTATTCAGGCAGAGCCTGGGCGAATTGAATTTCTTCCGTACCTTTTCCTTTTAAAAAGTGACTTATAGTGACTTTTTCTTAAAAAAGTGATTAAAAGTAACGTGCAAAAAAAGTGACTAAAAGTGACTTAAGTGATTGTGGGGCAGCCCTCAGATACTTCTTTTTTTTCTGCTAATTGTCGAAAAATTAACGAAAATTTTCTTCATAATAATGTATCTTGGAAACATATTAACATAATTTAATTTTCTTTCCGGCAACTTGTAGTGATATGTGCACTCTTTCAAATCACGGAAAGAAAGTGGACAATTTTCAATAATTAACAAAATGGAGTTCATTATTCAAAAAAACTTTAAATACAATTTTCTCAAAAAAAAAAAAAAAAAAAAAACCCATCTTTGATATTTAAAAAAAAATGTTTGTTAGATTCGTTGTACTATTCCCGTATTAAACTTTTATGGGACCAGGTGTACCTCCCGGCACAGTAGTAAAGCACAGTGCTCTCAAATCGAGCTAGAAATTTACCCCCTCTACATCCAGTATTTTAGCAAAAAAAAAAAAGCAATTTTTCAAGTATAATTTGGCAAAATTTTGAAATTATTTCTCTTTTTAAGTGTTTTCTTGAATTATATAAATAAAATTTCCCTCATTATATATAATAAATTACTTTTTTTTTTAATAAATTGTAAATGTAAAGGAGATAAATTTTTAGCTCGATTCGAGAGCACTGGTAGAGAAGAAACCACCGTACTCATTTGCAAGCCTCTGTTCCCTGCGCCGTTGGGAGGTATCCCATTACCCGGCCAAATTCCGACACAGTGGCAGAGGCGGGCAAAGCCACCAATATTTGTTGACATTGGATAGGGTGGGGTGGTTGGAGCGATCCGCGTGAAGTCATCACACTTAGGCGATTGTGTAATATATCGGAAAATGTCACAAGATCGAACGATATCCACAAGCCGCGTGCTCCTCGACATGGGGCTATTAACATTGGTTTACCAACCTCTCATGCTGCGGGGACCTACAGTTTTCGATGGGTTCCGAATCACCAGAGCTTCTGTTACCGAAGTAAGTACATAGACAATTTTTCCATTGGTACCGGCTCAGGAATCGAACCCAAGGCCCGAAATCATTAGCCACGACTCTTAACACCTGAGCTACCGACAGCTTTTATTCCGGTCCGGGTACTAAGTAGAGACGCATGAATATCACCCAAATTTCATTTGACATAATAACCACTTGACCGAAATTCATTTCACCGAATCAAAATTTGCTCTAATATTTATACACCCGAATTATTATTGGGCCTAATCTCCGTTTACCCGAATAAGAATTCTCTCTAATTCTTATAAATCCGATTTTTCATTTATTCTAATTATCAACTGCCCTAATATCAATTTTTTCTAATTTCTGTTTGCCCGCAATAGTATTTAACCTGCTTTCTATTTGAACGACATTCCATTGTTCCTAAAGTCTATTCTTCCGAAACATAGTTTGACAGAATTTACAAATTCAGAAAATAAAATTTTCTCTAATTTCTATTCGGCCAAATATTCATTTTACCTAATTTTCTATTATCCTAATTCCCATTTTATCAAATTTATTATTTTCCGAATTATCATCTAACAAAAATTTTCCTTTTCCGAATTAAAAGCTGCTCTAATTTCTATGAAAAAGAATTATCGTTGAGTGTAATTTTCATTTTCCAGAATTAAAATTTGCCCTCATTTCTACGTTCCCTAACTATCGTTCAACCTAATTAACGTTGTCTCGAATATTCATGTAGCTAAAATTTAAACTGTCTGAATTAGTATTTAACATAATTTCCGCTTATTCTAATTTACATTTGGCCTAACCTCTGTTTAACAGAATAATCATACAACCTAATTTACGTTTGCACGAATTAACTTTTTACCTAAATTTCAGTTATCAGAATTATCGAAAGCGATTATTTCCGTGTATGTAACAGAATTATCATTTGTCCTAACTACTTTACTACTTGTCAGTTTTCAACCTGAGTTTCCGATCTATGCACAATGGTCTCAACGTTGGCCTCCAGGGCGCACAGTGTGTGTTGGAGAAATTCTGCCATTAGCTGTAATGTGGCGCGCGATTCAAAATTGAATTCATTTAAGGGGTTATTCTACTTTATACGCTAAAAAAATTAGCTATTTTTGAACATTTTTTTTTAGTATATCATGAAAGATATGGAAATAAATATTTTTAGGTATGATAGAATATGTCTTAAACTACGTAAAAAATTTCTTTTTATTAACTTTATTCCATGTTTATATTAAAAATAATGTCCGTGCGTAGGCTTCTCAAAATCAAAAGGGTAAACGGTACCAGGGAAATCTCGGTAACGGCTAGCTTAAAAAAAATCAAAATGGATTAGATTCAGTGTGACAAATACTAGGTCTGTAACCTCTAATAATTAATATTTATGAAAAAATAACAAAATGGCGGACAAAAATCGAAAAAAAGGAAAAAAAATTCACTTTTTTTTCAATGTTTTTTTATTTAAACAATTAGTAAAAATGTTATATTTTAATATATTAGAGGTTACAGACCTAGTTCAATATGTGTAGAATGTGTGGTTTAAATTTTATAAGGATCGGTCGAATAGTTTTCATAAAATCCTTGGGAACGTTTTAAAAACGCTGTTTTGAGAAAAGCGCGTTTAAAACAATAACAATGCAATAAAATAAATAAAAAACAATTTTTTTACGTATTTGAAGGCATGTTTTATCATACCTAAAAACATTTATATCCATATCTTTCATGACATACTAAAAAAAAATGTTGAAAAATAGCTAATTTCTTTTAGAGTATAAAGTAGATTAACCCCTTAAATGAATTCAATTTTGAATCGCGCGCCCTGGATAGAGTTCTTAGTCGGTTATGTAAGTTGTAAATGAAAAAACTGTCACAAATGTTTGCAGAGCATAGGTTATGTTAGCGTCTAACATAACCTATAAAGTGACGTTTATTATAAGATGAATTTAGTGGCTTCAGTTAACTAGTAAACTGTTGTTTTGCATATTTTACATTCTTAAATATGCCTTAACTAATAAATAACTAAAATTTAACCATGTAAATAATGTAAACAATAACAATTTTTCTAAAAATCATAAATTCTTAAATTCTCTTAAATTCTGTCAAATTCTCGGTCATATAACCTGGATTTAAGTTCTCGAGAATTTAAGAACTCTAGCCCTGGAGGCCAACTTTGAGATCATTGTGCATAGATCGGAAACTCAGGTTGAAAACTGACAAGTAGTAAAGTTAGGACACAAATGATAATTTTGTTACATACACGGAAATTCTCGCTTTCGATAATTCTGATAACTGAAATTTAGGTAAAATGTCAATTCGTGCAAACGTAAATTAGATTGTATGATTATTCGGTTAAACAGAGGTTAGCCCAAATGTAAATTAGAATAAGCGGAAATTATGTTAAATACTAATTCGGACAGTTTAATTTTATTAGGTGCACAACTTTGCTTCCGCCGATTTTTTTCGAAAATTTGAGGCTTTATTCTGAAAAAGTGATTACCTGTTTATGATTCAAAGTACTGTCCGTCACTAGCCACTACTTTTTGCCATCTTTCGGGCAATTGTCGGATACCATCTCCAAAAAACGATGCGTCTTTTGAGGTGATTCACAAATCGATCCATTCTTTGACTTCTTTATAAGAATAGAAATGCTGCTCAGCTAGGCCATGTGCCATCGATCGGAACAAATGGTAGTCGGAAGGAGCAATGTCTGAAGAGTACGGCGGGTGGGGTAAGGCTTCCCATTTTAGGGTTTCCAAGTATGTCTTGACGGGTTTTGCGACATGTGGTCGAGCATTGTCATGTTGCAGGATAACTTTATCGTGTCTCTCTTGATACTGTGACCGTTTCTCCATCAATGCTCGACTCAAACGCATCAATTGCGTTCGATACCGATCACCTGTAATAGTTTCACTCGATTTCAACAGCTCACAATACACCACACCGAGCTGGTCCCACCAAATGCAGAGCATAACCTTGGCACCGTGAATATTCGGTCTTGGCGTAGATGTGGAGGCATGTCCGGGCATTCCCCATGATTTTCTGCGTTTGGGATTATCGTAGTGGACCCATTTTTCGTCGCCGGTTACAATGCGATGTAAAAAACCCTTCCGATTCTGTCTTTGAAGCAGCTGTTCACAAGCAAAGAAACGGCGTTCAACGTCTCTTGGCTTCAATTCATAAGGAATCCAATTTCCTTGCTTCTGAATCATTCCCATGGCTTTGAGGCGTTTCAAAATTGCTTGTTGAGTGACTCCCAATGATTCTGCTAATTCTTCTTGCGTTTGGCACAAGTCTTCAGTAAGTAATGCCTCCAGTTCGGAATCTTCGAAAATTTTTTCTCTTCCGCCGCCATGCCGGTCCTCGACATCAAAATCACCGCTTTTAAAGCGTTGAAACCACTCACGACACGTTCTTTCACTAAGAGCAGCGTCACCGTAAGC
>UCOK01011108.1:0-12269 GCA_900474325.1 Synergus umbraculus
AATGGAAATTGCAGTGGAATTCTAGAATTTTTATTGAAAATATTCCATATCAGATTAATGTCTCTAAATTATTATTCTTTTCTGATTATGTGTGTTTAGAGATTCTTTGGTACGATTCTTCTCGCAGGAGGCACAAATGACCATCCTGCAACTCCCACCTTCCTTCAGATCTATAAAATACTCACATTTTATAGTATCCTTAAACCTCCGAAATTCGGAAACTGTAAAGTTTCGGACGATGCTCCTACCGAACCCATGATTTCAATTTCAGAATTAAAACAAATATACAACGCAGACAAGAAAGAATCCTCTAATATCAAAAGAATTCAAGAGAAATTAAATATTGTAATTGAAAAAGAAGACAGTGGTTTTGTAGATTTCACTAACGCTACAGATCATGATTATGAGTTGCCATACGTCGTGGATTGCTTGATGTACTACATCACAGAACAAATATGCCAAAAATTAAAAAATAGAAATTGCGTCGATTGCAAAGCCACCCTATTTTGTTCTGCAAACGACGAAAGTGTTGGTCCAACTCACAATCAAGCAAATCACCCTGTGGCAAAGTTGATCACTTTTGATCAAAATCATAAACTTCAGCATCCCAATTTTAAATTATTTAAATTCATAAAAACAATAGAGAGCTCATTTTCTCTACATTGTAAGCAGAATCATGTTTTTGACTTAGTCTTAAATGACTTATCGAAGTTAAATGTGACATTTGCATGTAAAGAACACGCTAAAGAAGTTTTGGCCTATACTGTTCACTTTTATTTGCAAAATAGAATGCGACAGTTCGCTAGAATTTCTTTAGCTGATTTGAAAAAGACTAACTTGCAAAAAAAGAAATTAGCTAATTCGCCGACACCTAATTTGACAATAGCTAATTATTGACATTAGCTGTTTTAAATATATTAATAATAGCAGTTTTAAATTTTAATATAATTTATTAAACTTTTATATAATTTATAATTATTTTATTAATTTAATATAATATACCATAATATATTATATAAAACATATTATATAATTTAAAATATATTGTCAGTTTTAAATTTCAGGAATTGAAGTACATACTTGTGGAAATTTAATATAACTCATTTATAATATATTATGTATGTATAAAAAATTATTTGAGGTGGTTTTTTCATGTTTATTTCGTAAATTTTATATATTTTTTCTATAGGATTGCATGGTTTTGTCAAGCAAAGTCACTTCTAGCGCCACCCGCGGCCGTTTTCAATTCTCAGGACACTTTTTTTACATTGGGCAGGCCTGTGGCATCACCTCCCTGGTATAACATAAAAAATACACTGGGAAAAATATAGAGTTGATTCAGCGCTGAATAGAGTTTTAAAGGAGTAATATTACGATGGTAACGGTAATATTACGGTAATATTACCGGACCAATGTTACTTTCATCGATTTTCGGTAATTTCTATTTCTTCTTTATTTGAGAGTTACAAATAAAAAACATAATTTATATAAACTAATGTTTTTAAAATGTAAGCGATTAATAATTTATGATTTTGTATTTTCAAACGTCTGTTACATTATTTGCGTTCATTATTTGCCGTTGCAAATAAAAATAATAAAATAGATTTTGTTCAATATATCTAATGATGATTTTCTTGTTTTCTCTTACTTTCAACTTCAGAAAATATAAATTGAAATAACTAAAAATATTTATTCCTGACAAATTCAATAAGCTATTTTTAACACTTTACAGGTAAATTACCTCTAATTTTATTTTTTCAAAATATTATTTTACGGGTGTTGGATCCAAATTCTAACCTCAAAATTAAATTCCCCATTTTAATCAACAATTATTACAATTAAATATTTTTTCGCTTTATAGAAATATTCTGATTTGAAATAAAAATGTGTCTATAGAACGAAAAAATATTTACTTTTAATACTTTTTTCATAAAACAAGGAATTCAAAATTAGCCTAAAAATTGCATTTTTTCAGTTAACTCAAAAATTATTAAGATTACAGATTTTTTTCGATCTGTAATCACAATTCTATTTAAAAAAATGACTACCTATATAGAGCCAAAAAATATCTAATTATAATAATTATAATATTTATGAAGTAAAATATGAAGCAATCGAATCTGAAGGTTAGAGGTTCGATCCAACATTTTTAAATTCTGAGAAAATATATTATTTGCCCTTGTTTTGCAGCGTATTAAATTATGAAATTATTCTATGAAGTAAAGTTATCTATTTCAACTATAAATTAAATGTTATAAATTATTAAAAGCATTTTAAAAACTTAAATTCTCGATAAGTTCTCATTTTTGGTTATATTATATGTACTAGAACATCACACCGCGCTTCGCGCGCCTATATAATTACTTCACGTTACGCACTTGTGATGATCCCACGTGACCATCTCTCAACCAATCAGATTACGAATAAACTGCGGACACTCGACAGCACATATATTTTTTAAGAAAGGATTCGCGGTAATATTCTCGGTAATATTACCCGATTTTAAATTCTCGAGAAATTTTAAACTCTAGCGCTGAATCAAAGGTTACTCAACCTGACAGATGCAAGGCAAGTTTTCACTGCTGATACTGTGTGACTGCCACGCCACACCAGCATTGTGGTAACCATCTGTAATAGATTTTTCGTTTAAGGACGTTGGATGATGGGAACTTAGAAAATGTTTTGGGTGCCCCCAATAATAAAGACGGCCCTGCCTCCGTATTTAATTTAAAGAGTAGATTTCGGGATATATAAAATAAACTCACCAAATATTTCGGGTCTGACGAAATCCTAGAGTGCATCTTATAAAAAAAACATCGCGTTTTTCTTCAGAAAATGAATATTTTGACTATAAATATTCATTTTCTTAAACGGAGAAATGCATGCCGAGCAGACAAATCGCGGGAAGAGATGACGATTTTCAAAGTCACTCCACTTTTCACTATTTTATAGACACAACACCATCACTAAACAAAAAAACGATCTGCACAGAGTCCTTCCACAATATAAACTTTCAAACTCTGAAAGAAACTTTGCGGAACTTTGCGACATAAAAATTTGGCACGTCAGGAACTTTTTTGATACCTATCACTTGACATGTCAGAAATATGACAAAGATGGAGGCTAACCATCTGTGAGTGCATCACTTACGCTCAAACAGTGCAAACTTGCATTTTCGGAACTAAAATTATAAATTTCAGATGGTTGATTGGTTGGCCTCCATCTTTGTCATATTTCTAACATTTCAAGTGATATCAAAAAAGTTCCTGACGCGCCAAATTTCTATGTCGCAAAGTTCCGCAAAGTTTCTTTCAGAGTTTGAAAGTTTATATTGTGGAAGGACTCTGTGCAGAACGTTTTTTTTATTTAGTGACGGTGTTGTGTCTATAAAATAGTGAAAAGTGGAGTGACTTTGAAAATCGTCATCTCTTCCCGCGATTTGTCTGCTCAATATGCATTTCTCCGTTTCAGAACTCTAGGATTTCGTCAGACCCAAAATATTTGGATGACAAAAATATCGGATGACAAAAACATAAACATAATATCACCTTTATCGAATAGAGATTTCTTATACAGGATAACATCGTATATTATGAGTCTTCTTTGAACCATCTTAATGTTTATTTCTAAACTCAACGATCACGAAAATATATACAATACTTACAAGTACGTATTGTCCAAGTTTCTTCAAGACGAATTTCCCACCTTGTAGTGATATTAAGCACGGAGAAGCAAAAGTAGCTGTCAAAAATTGATTGACACCCATTAACTGACCTGCCAAAGCCATTCGTTGCGTAGGGGACACCCAAGCTGGATGAAAGTAAATAACAGACTCAACGGGATCATCCTCTTCTTTACTACGCTTCACAGTATCATAGACAAATACTATCATCATCTCCCTAAAAATAGAAATATTTTCAAATTGTGCGACTAGCTATGAGATTTGGTTTTAATAAAAATTATATACGAATTATTAGTAAAAGTTTATTTGAATTTTATATGTTTTAACAACTTTCGATTGTTAAAAGCAAATACATGAGAGCTGTTAAAAAATGTTTAAAGGCTCTACTCTAGCCCTTTTAAAAAACAATAATTTCACTGCCTTAACTTTGAGAGTTTTGATTCAAAACTTAGTTAGATCTCATTCCATGGGATATGGTCTCCGTTGATCTTGTTGGACCATTCCAGAGATAAACGGTTTAAAACACTTGGGTCCTAGTCATGCAGACCCGATTAACAAAGAGAAGAGTGGCTGATTTCTCTTGAGTCGATTTCTTAGAAAGTGTAATAAATGAAATATACAGTACCATCGGAAATTATCCGTACGATTGGCGCAAGCACTATTAAAAATCACTGCTGTCTTTGAACTACGATAACTCGGTGAAAAAAAGAGATAGAATATTTTTTAAAAAACAGTTGGAAATCTTATGAAATTCCACATCGAGTGGGGCCAGACAGATTTTTTTGACCTTCTAAAAATAATACAGCACGTGAGTTTTAAAAAAAATTCAAGATTTTCACAAATTTTATACCTCGAATTCAACTTTTTTCATGACCTAGGAATATTGTTGCAAACATTTGAAAATTATACGACGTAGAGCCTAAATATTTATCTTTAATTTAAGCCAAAGAAACTTAAAACATTCGTATTGGTTCTCGAGATACGATTAAAAATGTTCAATCGTATTTGAAGGAGGCGAGCAGCAGACCGGCCGAAAGCCGTGATCGTCGATTAAAATTTAACTCAAATACGATAGAACATTTTTAATCGTATCTCGAGAACCAATAAAAATATTTTTAGTTTCTTTGGCTTAAATTAAAGATAAATATTTAGGCTCTATGTCGTATAATTTTCAAATTTTTGCAATAATATTCCTAGGTCATGGAAAAAGTTGAATTCGAGGTATAAAATTTGTGAAAATCTTGAATTTTTTTTTAAAACTTCTCACGTGCTGTATTCTTTTTAGAAGGTAAAAAAAATCTGGTTGGCACCACTCGACGTGGAATTTCATAAGCTTTCCAACTGTTTTTTAAAAAATATTCTATCTTTTTTTTTCACCGACACGCAAAAAAGAGTTTTCGAGTAAAAGGCACAAATTACCATTTTTTTTTAGAAAATCTGTTTTTATTTTGAATTTTTGTCACTTACTGGTGATTACTATATAAATTGCAACTTTTGACAAAAAAAAACTAGCTTAAAATACAATTTGAATTTTGATTTTTTGCCACTTTCTCAAAATTACTATGAAAATCATAATTCTAAGCCAGTAGCATAGCTGAAAATACCATTTACATAAAGCAATGAAATATGTCAAGTAATAAAAACTACTTTTCTTAGCACTTTTGACTAAAAGGAGTAGCAAAACTTACCACTTGAAGATCATACTCTCGAGCATTAGTTTTAAATATTAAAGTTCAACTCGAAGACGAGTTAAAATGTACCATTTAGAAATAGTAAAATGGTATTTCGGCGAAGAACTTAGCTGAGATTTTGTCGATTAGTGCGTACGTATTAGGTTTTAGGATCTTTAGGTCGGCGGTTCGTATCCTCAGCGAGTGCGATCTTTTTAGGCTGCGACCACAATGGTGCCTAAGGTCCGACGTACGCGCGTACCGACAAAATGCACGAACCATTCGTTCGTACCTTCTGATGTCACAAACGCAGTGCTACCAACCGTCGCATGTTTGGATGGTTCGTGTTCCGCAGGTTCCAGTGTTTTAGCGTTCTGTCATTATTGTTTATACAAAACATAAAAATCTCAGTTTGTGTATGTTTTGTATAAACAATAATGACAGAACTTTGAAAAACTGGAACCTGCGGAACGCGAACCAACAAAACATGCGACGGTTGATAGCACTGCATTTGTGACGTCAGAACGACGAACGAATGGTTCGTGCATTTTGTCGGTACGCGCGTACGTCGGACCTTAGGCACCATTGTGATCGCAGCCTTAAGTGTTTAGGCGTGCGTTATAAGTTACATTGTGAAATTTACCATTAGAAATAGTACTCCTTTATTTTTATTTTGAAATGTTTTTCGTGGTAAAATTTACCATTTGAAATAGTACTCTTATATTCTGAATCGTTTTTTTTTTTTTGGAGAAATAGTATAAAGTGCTAAATGACTTTTCAGAGCGCAAATCAGCCACTTCGAAATGGTACTTTTTTCACTGATTCCGGATTACGTTGTGCCATTTACTTTTTTGCGTGGAGTTATTGAAGTTCAAAGCTAGCAGTGATTTTTAATAGTGCTTGCGCCAATCGTACGGACAATTTCCGACGGTAATGTATTCTTAGTATTTTATGTATTATTTAAACACGGACGATGTTGATTAAAATTTTTTTTAAAATGTAAAAATTGTAGAAAAAAACCCGGGTTTAAAAACTTGCTCATATGGTAAGTAACACATGCCCTTAAGGGTGATGGACTTAGACGGGAAAATTGACACTTTTTTGCAACATCGCAATTTTGCCATGCATTTGCACATCAATTCCATTCGACCGTATTTCAGGAGCAAATCGGATCAAAATGAAATTTCTTTGGGCCTCACAAAACTCTAATGTGGCAGGAGCATGCGTATTGGCTTAGTTTTTTGAAAAAAAGGGGAAAACATTTTTAATAAGTTTTTAATATGAGGGACAGAAGACCTACCTGTCTTAGAAAATCCTCTTTTTTAGAACTATACGCACTCGATTTGCACTCGCGATTTTTTTACATTATTTTATTGCCACGAGGGTCTTTATTTTTCACTTTATATCACTCAACAATGCGAGAAACAGTAAAAATTGCGAAAAAAATTCAATTATGAATCCGAAACAACAAGAAGACGCGGGAGGAACTTATTTTATGTGGACTGTATGTACCATGTGGTAGACTATAGTCTTGGGTAGTTCGCGAACGACCTAGGTGAGAAGAGCGCTCCTTTAGGTGAACTATGCGAACTAGATCGTCGATGATCTCGATCTCAGTTCTTTATATATACTATATTTATTTTTTAGAGACCGCTTTATTATGGGTTGGCGCTGCATGGTCAAGCAGCTGATTTATTTTTCCTTTCCTTCCCGAATTCAAAAGTTGTATCTACACTCCTATGTAAAAATGTCAGCCCATCCTTGCTTTTTGTTTTCCATTAGAATGTCTATTAAAAAAAAACCTAACGAACTAAAGAACTAAAAGAGCGAACTAGTTCGCCGTAGGACTGCGAACTAAATTGAGCGCTCCCAATGACGATCGACTATGCCCAAGACTAGTAGACTACGTCACTACGCATCAACTCAATTATCGGTAAAACAGGCATGGCGGGAATTTCAAGCATGAATAAAAATCTGAGTATTTTATTTTTGAGTTATTTTTGTTTGTTTCTAAACAAAGTGAACCTGAATAATTATTTAAAAAAATAGCTTGGATGATATTAGTGCATTTTATACGAAATGAGTGCATTTTTTACGCCTCATTAAAACCAAAAGGAAGCAAAGCATGAAATCAATGAGGCCTGTTTTCCCGATAATTGAGTTGATGCGTAGTGACATATTCCGCCAAGTAGCAGTCTACATGATACGTACAGTCCACACAAAATAAGTTCCTCACGCGTCCTCTTGTTGTTTCGAATTCATAATTGTACTTTTTCGCAATTCTTACTGTTTCTCGCGTTGTTGAGTGATATAAAGTGACGAATAAAGACCCTTGTGGCAATAAAATCATGTAAAAAAATCGCGAGTGCAAATCGAGTGCGGATAATTCTAAAAAAGAAGATTTTCTAAGACAGGTTGGTCTTCTGTCACTTATATTAAAAATGTTTTCCCCCTTTTTTTTTAAAAACTAAGCCAATACGCATACACCTGCCACGTTAGAGTTTTTTGAGACCTAAAGAAATTTCATTTTGATCCGATTTGCTCCTCAAATACGGTCGAATGGAATTGATGTGCAAATGCATGGCAAAATTGCGACGTTGACACATATGACGGATCCGAATTCGATGAAGTGTCCTTAAGTGTACACTCGATAAGTGTATCAGAAGTGTGTGGGAAAAACCTCACTACATTTGCACATAAACTGAAAAAAAGAAATGGTTTCCACAGCAATTAAAATATTGTTTTGTACAGTATTGTTAACTAATCAAATGAAATGAAAGAGAGAACCTTGAGTATGGAATCATTTTCACTGGGAAATTATTGTGGTATTAGTTATATTATTTTTTTAAGTAAGATATGGCTGGCTGGTATAGTAAGGACCGATTTCACCATCTCTGATTAAATCCATGGTTAACTAATCATAGTTATTTTTTAATCAACGTTTAAATCAGGATTAACCAGCGATTTCTGTTGTACCTGCAATCCGATTGGCTCTAAAAATATGTTTTAAAAAAGTGATCAGTGAAGTGATTTTATGTCAAGCGATAAGAAGAGGAAACATAAATTAATAACATAATTAATTCAATGTTTCGAAATAATTGATTCGTTCTTTAATTAATCGTGGCCTTCTCTCGTTGATGATATAATTTTCATCATCAGATGAAGATGAAGAGGAAGATAAAATATCATCATAAATTGGATCCATCATATTTCACACTATATACTGTAGCACTTCACTTTTGACACTTTGAGGTTATGTTGAGCCCCTTTAATCGCTGGTTATGTCGCTAACCAGCCAAAAATGGCCAGTTAAGTTAACCAGCGTTTAAACTAGTTCAACCATGGTTTTAAAGATGGTGGAACGCAACGTACTAATTAAATAAAGTTAATCGATGGTTAAAATTTAATCATAGTTGGTGAAATCGGCCCTAAGAGTCATATATGCCTTCCCTCGTAAACATGTCAAGCCAACCCTGGTTTCCAAAGATTCTAATGGAAACCAGAGTTAGGTTGACATGGGAAGGCATATATGACTCTTACTGTACTAGCCATAGTTATAGTTGAATTAGGGTGGAATTCCATGCAGGCGCAAAATGCAAAGCGCAAAACAAGCAGCCAATGACAGAGAATCTTTGAGAAGACAGAATTCTAAAAGTGTTCTACAATTGGCTGTTCGTTTTGCGCTTTGCATTTTGCGCCTGCATGGGATTCCACCCTTAATAATTTTGAATGGCTCTGCGATACTGTGGTTTCCCTAAACATTCCTTATTGGTTCGTGTCCGTTTAATGGAGCGCTGGTGTACTCGCTGAGCGTTTTGGCGGTATGCATCAGTAAGGCGGACATTTTTGCTAAATTTTCGGCATCTTTTGTGCAATCTAGCGCACGCAATTTGAAAAAATTAAGTGAGTGCATTGAAATATTAAGCAGCTTTGGATTCGAGAATTATATTCCACAGTTTGAAGGTACGTTTCGACTACAGTGCACGAGTTTTCTTTTTGAGACCACTTTTCATCGTTTTTGTAGCTGCTTTGTTCATGGATGTAGAAAGCAATGAGGCGCTCCAACTGGATTTATTGGCCCAGGTTATTGGCTCCGTGGACCATAGGACCGTAGAGGGAAGATAGGTATAGAGGCGACATTGCAGCAGAAATCTTGAGGCAAATTTAGGGGAGCGAGACGTGAGGGGAAGGCTTAGTTTTTCTGCCAACAGCGTGATGGCGCTGTTTTAATATGAATTTTTAAGAGCGACCTCACACTCTGGGCAGAACAACTAAACCTACCCCCACCGACTCCACCCCTATAACTCACATATAGATAGTGTCCTAACGGTATATGCTTGACAGTGTAAGTAGTATGGAGCTTTTGCTTTTGCCTGGATCTGGCGAGTTTTCATTTTTCAGGCTCTATCTGCGACCTATACGCTACGATTTCTTAGTATTAAGAATTATAATGATTAATTATATAATTAATTAATTAATTAATATTAATTAAATATTAATTATTATAAAAATATAACTGAGTCAGTATCAAAATATGTTTTTATTTTAAGTTCAAAAGTAACATTGAAAATGAGTACAGTATTTATTTACATATTTTCGATTCTTGAGTATATTATTACATTATGTATATTATAAATGAATTTATGATACAGAAAATAAATAAATATAAATATAATATAAATAAAATAAATTAAAATATAAAATAAATAAGTACATATTATAACGACAGTCTCAGCCTACAGGGACTTTCGGCCTCTGAGTGTCGTCGAAATTCTGTCACCCAACTAAGTTCCAAAAAAAAAAATTAATTTAATTCCAAGGGCGCCAGGTACAATTGGTACCGCTCAAAACTTGACTGACTAAATTGCAAAAACAAAGAATTTCGCTCAAACTAGCTCGACTAGGAGAGGGATATCGTGGGGGCGTAGAGACAAATCAGACTCAACATGATAAGTTTAAAGAAATGAAAATCAAGATTTATTATAATGAATATGAAATGGAATAATGTACAATATTTTACGGATGAGATAAAAAAACAAAAGAAAGATTAAATAATTTTTACTTTGAAACGTTATAGATCATAAACGATTTTAAACTTGTTTTCAGAACCAAAGAACTATCTCGAATGAGTCTACGCATCAGACGCGAAAATTTACAAAATGGCGAGAAGCCATGATACATGCGTCTATTCGAGAATCAAAATTATTAAATTACAAGATATACGTCTCATTCAACAGATTTCTTAAATTCACATCGGTAAAGCGTAATATTTGAATTAAATGCTCACAATTTTACTCGAAAACACAAATCAATAATTTTAATACTCATTTGCCAAACTATATGATGCCGTCACATGGGCGTTGGCTGAGTATTACGTAACTCTAAATACGAAAAACCATAATTCACATGGGAGAAGCGTTATTTACTGGCGCCTACCTTACTTTCCGGAGACCAAGACACTGTACAATTCACTCTACGTAAGAGAGGCACAAACTCGGTTAATAAGCAAAGTTTTAATATAGTTAGGCACTTGATAAATTTTATAATTCTTCCCGTGAATTACAGAAGAAAGTTCACACGTGAACAGCCAGCACAGAACTGAATGTTCTAGGCGTGGTTCGTCTGAGCGCGCAGTCGCAGTTACGTATCTCGCGTCACTCCGAGAGCTGCTGCCCTCTTTATGGGTGGAATGGAGCTAGCGCTAGCCATTATCGCTGCGTTCACATATTTTGACAGCTCATGTGTTTTTTCATACTAAGATGTGAGATGTGCAAGCTTTGCACTTTTAAAACTTAATAACATCTATTATATGAGAGAGTGATCAAAATTATAAAGTATAGGCGAGTGACACGTCTCAGACGGCAAATAACTTTTTTCTAAATATTTATATAGTTGCGAAATGTCAGGTCTGTACTCTTCGGAAACAAGGCAAGCGGCAAATATGAAATTAAATTACGGCGATAATATAATCATACTTAAAACTAGTCAATTCTGTTCTCAATTCTATTTGTCTCTCACACATCCACACCAGCATTCATACACTTATATCTAATTGAGTTCCTACTGGCTGTTCTGTTTTAGTTCCATTTATTTAATTTAGTCTGGGGAGAGGATCAGCAACGTGGTAAAAATCCACAACGTTACAATATATCTAATAAATATAAATTTATAAACGCTACTGATCAAGATTTTCTACCTGCTACTACTATTCGGAAAAACGACACGTGCCATCGTAGGATACGACTGTGGGTCTACCCAACTTAATATAACGACCCTGTCCCTTTTAGGAGTTGGAGAATGCAATATCTCTGAACCTACTATTAAGGTAGAACAAAAATACATTCAACTTTTACAAATAAGTACTTACACCAAAACCAGAGTTATACAATGCAAAATAGAAATCGAACGATTCATTGAATATTGTGGCTGGCATTCACACACCTCATCGGTTCTAAATGGATACAGCTCATATATTCAGGATATTTCAAGAGATCAATGCAACATACTACATAGAACAGGAACACTCCAATTAAGAGACACAATACAATTATCTAATATCCCAAGAAATGCAACCTCATCATATTCAGTACTTCTTGCAGGAAAACTAAACGTAGATGGATCCTGTGAAGGAAGTTTCTTTTCAGATCCATTAGGATCATGGGATGGAGTTATAGTACAAGCAGTAATTAAAATCGGGTTGTATGAACAAATAGCCGCAGTAAATTTAGAAACAAATAAAATTCACTTCAAATCTGGAACATCATGTCAATTATCTGATTCAACTTGTATAGATTTAACAGAAGGACATACCTTCTGGGACCCATTACCTAGAGACATTTGTGACTCCCAAAAATATGAAGTTCTATATGAAGGATTAACTAACAAAACAGTAGACACATCAATAGAAAATTCAGAAA
>UCOK01011109.1:0-18183 GCA_900474325.1 Synergus umbraculus
AGATAGTATTTAATGTATTGGCACAACGCAAGATAACATACATTAAATATCTCAACACAAGAAATTTGATTTTAAAACAAAGTGTACCGGAATTTTCTCGGCTAGCTAGGCTCAACGCAAAATGGTAGAGGGGGCGGTTCTTATCGCTAAAGGTTTCTTATTTTAGAGAAATAATCACGCAACAAAATTCGTATCAAAATAATTCACAATGCGTTTATTCAAGGAAATTGAATCGACATAATTCAGAACAAAATTAATTCATAGATCAAGATCGGTTCTCAGAAAACAAACAAAGTTAAGTCAAAATCAAACATAATTTTGAAATTACTAAGGAAGAACAAAATAGTCTAAGTTAATTACTAAACTAAAATTAATGCCCTTTCCGACGACACCCCATGACTCGAAAAGGACAAAGAAAGTAATCAAAAAGTAGCAAAATTGACGCAACGCAATTTTAGGGTTATGTCGAAATTCAGCAAATCACAAAATTGGGGAAAATTTTAATAACAAAGGGGCTCACAATTTCAAATAAATTGGGGGAAAACATCAGCAATAAAGGGTGAAATCAGTGATACAACATATTCGAAAAATTCAACTCAAAAAAAAAACATAAGATATTCACAAAATTCAGTAGCATTGGGCAATAAACCAAGGTAATCTACTTTATCGAAATTCAGCGAATATAACTCAAACAAATCAGAAAATATAGCATAAATCAAAACGTGAGAGAAACTCTATATTCACTCATTCGGCAAAATTCAATCTTTAAAATGGCAATTATTCACAATTAAGAGACAAGTGAATAAAGGGTTTCATCACTGAAATAAACGAGAAACTTTACCGGCTGAAACACTGTACAATCTCGAAGAACTCTCAAAACTGGTTGTTTTCTGGAGACGCGTCCTCACAAAGAACAAAGGCTTTAACAAAGGAGCAAGACTTCTCGGCAGCAAACGCAATCGAAGGCGACTTGGCAGTTCGGAGATCACTCTCGAAAAGAGGACGAGTGACGCCGAACGCTTCTATATATAGAATCGAAACCTGATTCTCATTGGTCGAGACAACGCATGCGGTAACTTCGCGTAAGAATATTAGGCGCGAAGTACTGACGACTACAAAAATGATTTCTCGACTATTTTGCCATTTATATAAGTACATATATAATTCGATGGATGAAACGAAGTCTTTCCTCTCCAAAAGTATTACTAAATTCATGAATTTCAGGCTCATCAGGCAATAATATGATTCTTACACAGAAAGACATAATTTAAACATAATGTAATACTTAGGGGCCTTAGCTATAGAGGTCTCACTAGCATTGCTGGAGATTGACCGCGAATCCTTCTCCAATCAGGACATCCAACGCAACAACGCAAGATGAATCGTCGTGATGAGGGGTTAGTTGGCAACAGTAGATGGAGTTTGGCGGCAATATTTGAAATCCGTCCTTCTCATCAAGTCAAGATGTCACGACGCAACAACACAAGAAGGACCATCATGACAAGGAAGAGTTGGCGATAATATTCAGAAATCCTTAAATCGAAAAGGCATCATGATCTCCTCAGATGTCTCTTAAGATATCGATGACCCTTTACCGTAGAGTTGACGTTCCAGATGTTGATCTCCGAAAAAAATAATACAAACAAAAACAAAACGAATCAGCCTCAATACATAAGAAATAATAATCGAAATTAGAACAAGTCATGGAGCATCTGTGACCTCCGAAGTGCCATTGTCTAATATTTGCACAAAAATGCGTAAAATCGCGACTATTGTGTGTTGCAAAAACTGCAACATCACAACTTACATAATTTAATATACTTTAATATACTTTAATATACTTACACTTGTAGCGGTAGATTTAAGTTATCGCGCGATGAGAAAGGGGCATAAGATATGCGCCTGATTAGCCTATCACCGGACGACTAATTATATAATGAGGAATCAATCTCCCGAGGAGACGAGCAAGCTGGCAAGAGCCGAAGCTCATTCTTTTCAAACTGCTAAGACAGCAAGCTTTAAAATTCGGCGCCACGCTAACTCGTTTCTAAAGGTGAGATTGTTAAGTCAACTGTTGTAAAGTGAATATTTCTGGATATCGTGGGGTGATAGTGCGGTTCTGACGCATTTCTGTGCTTTTTGTTTTAGAGAGTGTGGCGTTTTATATTTATTGGCGATTGAGAGAACAAAATTCTGGCTGTCAATGCCATTTCTTGTACTTGTTGATTTTGTTTGAGAATCTGGATTTTCGATTGAGCCTATAGAGGGATGGAATAACTGTAATCCTAGGACGAATTTGGAAATTCTGGTATCATCGACATGTATTTTTCTGACTGATTCGATCTCTGTGTGCTGAATCTCTGGATCTCTCCTGTGTTCATACACAGCGTGGTTTGGTATCGTATGTTCTTTTCTGCCAAGATTTTTGTATATTGATGCTCATTGTTATGTTTCAATCGTCAGATTTCTATTATTTTATGTATTTATTATTGCTTGTCTGATTGGATCTGACTTATTTTATATGCGAATCATCTTATATCTTTTGTAATTTTATGGCCATTTCTTGTGTGTAATGATGTTGGTTAAATCGTAATTTGACAATTTAAATTGAACGTCTTTTCGATATTTTATGCATAACATGTTTGTTCAACGGTTTTCCCTCTTAGATTTGTTTATCGAACGTATGATCGCGTGAATTGTTGATATCTAGCAGTATTTATAGTTTCATAATAGATGTACTTGACAAACATTCAGTGTTGTTATCTATCTCAACCATCCTATCGAAACAAATTTCCTAAGTAATTTATTCAATTGAAATATTCTAACGTTCATATTTTGCATTTTTATTAACAACGTTTTGATCGATTTGAAATTATATTTATAACAAAAATAAAAATTTAGTAACCGAATAAAGGAGTGGTTACACACTGATGCATACTGAAGAAAAAGCACGAATCGCGGCGCCGGTATAACTAGCAACGTCCTAGACGGCACCAAGCCGAGCGGAGCACTCTTCAGTTAATTTTGCTTCGATTTGCTTCAAATTTGGACACAATAATCTTGAAAGGATGTACATTTAGATAAGCCAATAAAAAAAATTCAAAAAAAAAATTAAATAGTATACCCCCCCCCCTTAATTTATTATTGTCAACTTAGTTGTAATTTGTTAACTCATTATTGTTAACTTAGTTGTGATTTGTTTAAGGCATTGTTGTGAATTAAGTATTAGCTGTGACTTCGCCACCAAGATCAAATTTATGGGAACCTCAACCACTAGGAGAACCAATCAATAATTATTACCGTCGTACAGAAATCATCACACTTCTAAAAATATATGAATAAACATATTTTAACACATTTAGTTGTCTCATTGATATCGTCATCCCGAATTAACTTTCATTTGAAGGTTAATCAAAAGTAGGAACTTAGGGAAAATATAAAGAAGTTAATTCATAGTTTTTCATGACATAACAGTTATGTGCATTCTGAATTTTGTAGAGAGTTTCATTATTTGCTTTTAGTATTTCCAGGTAAAAATAAACGATATTAACTTCAATCCAGAAATGGTAGATATTTATCTTTAACGTTGTGCTCCATCACTTTACTTCCCGATCTTTTAACTCAAAGGGTGATGGATTCGTTCCTCGAACCTAATCAACTCGATTCATCTATGACTTAGGTAATCCAATTCCTGATACATTTTCTGTGGTAATCGACAGGTTTTGATGAAGTAACGCTGTAACTTTAATTTAAAAAGTCTGCAGTTTCAGAGCATATAGAATTAATTCTGGCATTATGAAGATTTTTGATTTCGTTCTGGAATGAGTTCTCTTGGTCTTAAAAATTGTGCTGATGAATTTGCATGTTCGTAAATATAATATTAATTGGAAGAAAGGCTAAGGTGTTACAATTATTTGATATAACAAGAATTTTTGCTGTGATGAGTTAATTGCCGACGAATGGAATGTATAGACCAATGATATTGGATATTTGTATTTTGTATATGAAAAAGTGAAGTGCAGTTGTTTTCGTTAATTAAACTGTTAATTCAAGCTGGAAAGAACTGGAAGATGTATGAAGTAAATGAAAAGATGAGTTTGAGTGGACGAAGTGCCTCCCTCACTATGATTAACGCAAAGCAGCAGAAGCAACTTGAATGCTTCCAAAATTGCTACGCAGTACGTCGCCACTAATTGCATCTCTAGGATTCACGAAAGCGAAAATTGCATAACGACACTCGAAATATCTAGTTCAAGAATGACAATTACAGTTTTCTTGTTTTTTGGCTAATAATTTTCGAAAGTTTTCACTTTATGGTTACAACTTTACTGATAAATTATAAGATTCTCATACTAATGGTTCATTAATTTTAGAAAGTTGAAATATCGACTCTCTCCTCACCGTAACTGTAAATAATTTTCACGTATGAAAAGCAACTTCCGACGCATTTCAGCTGTTGACAGCTGACAACTGAAACAGGAAGAACGCTCTCACAAGATTTATTTCAAGTCCTTGTTTTATGAGTTAACTGCTGGTTATTTATTCTGTTGGGTTATAAAAGTTTCTCTTTTACATTGTGATTCTATTTCACAAAAATTTCTTATTATTATCCTTATAAAATATATTGAAAGTAGCTCATAAAAATAATTATCTGCTAATTGACAGTAAATTCTAATTATATCCGACATTGTTAGCTTCGTATTAGATTTAATATACAGTTTAACATTCCGATTTATATATTAAAATAACTAACATCTTTATAGAATATTTAGTAGCTGTAGTTTACAAGTAGAGTGAAATGAAGAAAGAATGACATTTTTGAATGATGTGCAAGCATCCCATCTGGTGTAATTACTCATTTTGAAACATGCTTGTTTAGAGTTTGGGGTCGTGCTTTGAAAGTGTTAGCAATGTTGCGATAAGTGGACGTGAATTATTTGCAATATTTGTGTTTAATTATAAATTGGTTGAACTAGGTCCCTATCGTTAACGAGGTCGCTGTTTACCGACATGATGCAGTCAAGCTAAGGATAGCGCTTTTCGAATATGAATTAACAGCTCTGAATATCGATTTTAGTCAAGCGAAAATTGAATTAAGGTAAAGCATAAAATAGTCTTTATTAATTAACCAAAATAATGTATAATTCCTGTTAAGGGTGTAGTCTAGTCTGATCACTTTCGAAAAATCGATTTTTTTTACATTTTTCGAATGTATATGTATCTAAGAATATTGTATTAAAGTTTTATGAAGATCCGAGCAGAATAAGTGTATTTTTTTTTCATCCCAAATATTACTATCTGACGGCGCGAACATGTTAAAAAAAAACTTTAAACGCGTTTTTCTCAAAACAACGTTTTTTCGGACGCCCCACACGATTTCTCCGGAACCAGTGAGTCGATCCTTCTGAAATTTTTACCACATATTCTACATATAAGTACTCACAAAATGACCTACTATCGTGTTAAAATTTTGATTTTCACTATATTTTTTTTTTACAAAAAACAGCGAAAAAAAAACATTTTTTTCAATTTTTTTGACTTTTGTTAAATAAAATTGACAAAATTAGTGACAAATTAATATCCATAGGCCATTTTGTAGCCACTGTCATAAGGAATCCAAAAAACTTTGGATTTTTTTTACGATAAGCCGTTGTCGAGATATCGTGTGGGAGCCGACCTGCCTCCAAATTATGGCGTTACGTTCAACTGCGTATTTCGAAAAAATGAATTTAAAAAATTTTTTTTGTGTGTGTTTTAAGACTTTATTTATATACCTAACAATTTTTATGTGCATATCTTCCATAGCTTTCTCACAAAAAATTCTCGCAAACAGCCTATTTTTTTAGCCTTAAAACTAGACTACACCCTTAATTTATTGTTGGCTATTTATATTATTGAATAAAGTATAAAATCTCACTAATGTGGATAGTTAAAATTGAATAAATTCTCTTCAACTATAAATAAGACAAAATAATTTAATGTAAGATAAATTTTATCTTATGAATTAGGTACTAATATTTAAATAAATTACGAGAGTAAGTCAAGTGAACAGTTTCCAGTGCTTTTATTTTTTAATCAAACCATATTCTATTGTTTTTTAATTCAAAAAAATAATTCGAAACACATTAAGTTGAATATGTCCCGCATATTTCGGGGTTTCCTGTACATTTAAGCTATGCGCGTCGGGAGTACTGCGGTAATGGAAAGTAGTGTAGCGAGAATAGTTGAGTTTTGTCCTCAGAATGAATACATGCTTCCATTATGGTACTTATGAGACATATGCACCACTCTCTTGTTTTCATGCATTAAATATTAATACACTAAAGAGTGTCCTTTTAATTTAGCCCTATAGTCACTCACAAATTCTTCTGTAGAGAAGGTATTAGATTTGTGTAAAATTTGACACCTATCCTGCGTAAAATTCTCGATTGATAAATTATAATTAATATCCTCTTCTAATTCACTTCAGTCAACAATTGTACAATGTACAGTACCCTGCATTAATGCCTCCCTTTGTAAACATCTCAACCCAACTCTGGTTTCCATTAGAATCTTATTTACAAAGGAAGGCATTAATGCAGGGCACTGTACAATGTACATTGCTATTAAATTTTTTAATATTCAATAGAGATATAAAATAATCATAAAAAAATTTGTTCACACCTTTAATAGGATGTATCTTTAAGGGGTTAGTACCAAAGAACATTTTTAAAAAATTGATTTTCTAAAAAGTGCAAATTTTATAATAAATAGATGTAGAATTGTTGGGTTAATCGTTATTTTGATTATAAGTATCGAGAACAGATCGAAAAACGCTAAACAACGTAAGCATCTCGAACGCGCCGAACGTGCATTTGGCGCGCGTTTGAAGCAAATGACCTTGAAAATTGAACTCAAGGTCAAAATTGATGGTATAGTTAAATGGCCCTCTCGATCCTGGTCAATTTTTGTCTAAACCATTTTTTCGTAAATAAAGTATTTTAGATGATACTTATAGATTAAAATGGATCACCCTGTATTTTAGATCAAAAACTAAACGCGTTTTTCTCGAAACAACGTTTTTCGGCCTGGCGTGCATGATTCCGAAAAAACTATTGGACCGATCGGGCTGAAATTTGGATATGTTATTTTAAACATGTATCGCTATTGCATGAACCAGAATAATAATGATTGATTGATATTTAACCCTTTTTTAAAAACAATTTACAGTTAAAAAAAGGTGAAAAATTTTCAAGTCGGACATTTTGTATTTATTTTTTTTCGGATTTCAATTATTTTGTTTCACGCGATAGCGACATATGTGTAGAATAACCTATCCAAATTTCAGCCCGATCGGTCCGATTGTTTTTTCTAAATCATGCACGCCAGTTTTTAAAATAGGTAACTTCCGGCAGCCATACCAGCCAGATTTATTATTAAAAACAAAAAAATTTTGTAATAGTGTTTTATATCTATAATCATGTGTGAAAAGTTAGGATCTGTAATATAAATTTTAATTTGATAAAAAAATTCTTTAAAAAAAAAAGGTGAAAACGTTGGTAGTAACCCCTTAATAAAAAAAAATCCGCAGATATAACAAGCTTTCTTTAAATTTTAAATTTCTCAATTTAAAATAGATAGTACCATTTCATCCAGAAGTATTATAGATAGGACAAACATATCTCGTTTATATGGAAGTCCGATATATGGGACTTTGATATATGAAACGTTCGATGGCTATCCGCTGTCAATAAGCGACTGATTTGTGCCAATAATTAAAGTCTAAGTGCAGATTCTTGTCTCATAATTTCGAATATTACTATCATCACTGCAAAATAATCACATTTAATGACTCTAAATATCTCTCTATATTATATAAAAATGTCATTGCTACCGGCTTTTGATTTGAAAATCAAAACTACAATAACCAAAAACGTTCAACTATATCGAGAACCCCCTCTATGTTTTTGGAAAAGATCGAATAATGTTGTAATAAATCTATTACTCAGTTTAAAACTTTTGTCCAAAGTCCTTTATCAATACCACGAATATAATATAGAAATAAAGTTATACAAAAAATGGTACGAGAGGAAAATTAAAAAAAAAAAATTGAAAAAGTTCAGGAATACATTAATTAGGGGTTTATATATAAATAAAGAAGAAAAAATAAAAGTTACCGGTATTAAAAGTTACCTCATTATGGAGAATTGCTTTCATCTGTTGCTCTTGAAATCTTGGCATTAGACTTAACTCTAATTTACTAATTGTTTTTCAATTATCCATTAGTGAAGCTCTTAGTGATACTTGTTTTGCAAAAGCAAAACTTTTTAATAGGGGAGATTTACTCGGCATGCAGCCATATCGTTATGATATATAATAAAGAAAGTACATCTGCCGTTTGCATGCAACTGCATCGTTTACTAACCAATACGAACTCTGTTCTGGCGGGTTTTCTTTCAGCCAGTTCAAATAATTACTTTCTCTGCCCGACTAAAATAGTGATGATATTCATTAGTAATAAAAGGAAAATGCATTTGTAATAATTTTTATTACACACACACAAATTGAAACTTAGAAATTGGAAAATTTCAGAATATGATGTAAAAAGATTAGGATTTATTGTACCGAGAAATTCCATAATAATGAGATTACGTATGTTATGTCATGAAAAACTATGAATTAGCTTCTTTATATTTTCTCGAAGTTCCTACTTCTGATTAACCGTCAAATGAAAGTTAATTCGGGATGAGAATATCAATGAGACAATTAAATGGGTTAAAATGTGTTTATTCATATTTCTTTAGAAGTGTGAATCTCAGAAAAGAAAATGGTGAAAAATTGATTTTTGTGAGAGTCGCTCGAAAGCCTCTTGAGAACCTCACGTCAACAGTAAATTATTGAGTTGTGTTTATCCAATGGATTAAAGTTCCAATTAAGGATGATTTCTGTATTCCGGTAATAATGATTAATTGTCCCTCCTGGTGGTTGAGGTTCCGATTAAGGATGGTTTCTATATACTCTGGCAATAATTATTAATTGGTTCTCCTAGTGGTTGAGATTCCAATACATTTGATCTTGGGGACGAAGTCACAACGAATACTTAATTTACAAAAATGCCTTAAACAAATCACAACTAAGTTCACAATAATGAGTTAAAAAGTCACATCTAAGTTCACAATAATGAATTAATATGTCACAACTAAGTTCACAATAATGAATTAATAAGACTCAACTAAATTCACAATAAAATTTGGTGATACTAAGACCGGACTTATACTACTAACTGAATTGTAACTGACTCCTAACTAAACTATTACTATTCTAAAACACCAACTCTAACTCTGATCTGCACTGACTACTGATTGGGCGCTTAGTCATGATCTCATGACACGTAATTGAGAAAACAAATTATTATTGAGAAAATAAGATTATCTGCTAAACGTTCAAAATCAATCCCCTACTTCCCACAAACTAAAAATTACAAGTTCATGCTAAGATGAAACATTCAAAGGTTAACAATCATTCAATATTAAAAAGTAATTCATTAAAACAGAAATAAAATTTCGTATCCACGAAATTAAAATATATAAATCGGGTCTTCACTAGAAGTATCTTCAAGAGATAATATAAAATTGCAACTCATCCATTAGGTGACAGGCCGCGAAGTGGATAATTGAATCAAGCAGGTGCGCCATAGAAAAATTGACTAGCCTGAGAAATTCAGTGGACCGTTTCAGAATATTGTTCTATGATTTCCAGGATATTTCTGATTCCCAATATCCATTTGTTGTATTAGCTCAAGATTCCATTAAATTAATAGATCTCCACAGAAAGAATCACTATAATTCACCACATATTAAACTTTTTAAAATTAATATTATTATTAGGCTTATTCAGAGCAGTTATATGTAAAATAAATTTTTGTTCCATTTTCTTAAGAGATTAGAAGGCCAATTTTATTTAAAGTGCTCTCTGTCCACAGAAACGTGACAATATTTAGGAAACGAAGCTTTGCTTGTAATTACTTGCGGTGAAAAGTCAATACCTTTATTTCTGAACAGATTCGGTATCAATATTCTTTTTTTAGAAATGTATAGCAATATTCAAAGTTACCCCTCTTTTATCTTAGCAAAATTATAATAATATTATTCAAATTATATTCATGCATAATTAAAATGAAAACTAGTTAATCCGTTATACTAAGTCATTAAAACAGATATGATCCTTTATTCGTTGCAATGTTTGTATATTTTATTTCTTTTCCACATCTATGAAACGTAATTATTAGATTCAACATTATAAAATTAAATCAATAACTGCGGAGCATGAAGTAAACTGCATTCTGTTAATAAATCGCAGAGGTAACGCTGTGAAGTAAGAAGTAAGAAGGAAGCAAATCCAACGGGAAGATCTCCGTTGCATTTGGAAGTTACAGCAGCAGTGCGTCTTGTGGCGCCTCAGAGTCGCTGACACGCCTCCGGCGCTGTGTAGACCCTGTGCAAGAACCTTTACAATAATCTCACAATGTGTCGCCTTTCCATATGCTGCAAAATTGTATAAACCACACCTCACTCCATTGCAGCTCGTGACGCTGCCCTAATCGAAAGTTTGGTTTCCAGTTCAACAGTACAACCTTACCAGTGTTCATTTGCTACATCACGTACAGTAGACGAGAACCCAAGCGCTGTAAAGCATTTTAAGTAGACTCGATTTTCAGTGAATGACAACCGCTACCAAAAGTAAAGTCATAGAATACCTAACGGATTCAAATTTATCGCTATGATTGGTATCTGTGCAGAAATTCCTCTTTAGTATCCCATTTACAAAGGAAACTGATAAGGTCCTGACAACTTTTTTATATTTGGAATAAAATTCTATATCCTATTATAAAAAAGGCACCCATGAAAAATCTCGAACTGAAAAGAATCGAATACCGAACTTCGAGTTTAGAGCATTTAATATTGAAAAGAAACATAGATAGGCACATGTATTAAGAAAGCATGAGCATTGAATGGTGCGAAGACGGCTGCGAAGCGGCCGGCGGCTGTCAGTGGCACTAGTTTCTATAAAAAGATATCATCGCTGTTAATTCAGCATTTTTTGACATTGACCCGTATCACTGGCTGACCTTACATATGATAGAACATATATGTATATACAATTTCAGTTTGCAAATTTTTACTGTTTATCGTACGATTTATTATTTTTTTTTAAATCCTTCATGGTTCCATCATGCTCGAGAACAATGGTCCAAACCGGCTTGGAGTCATCTTATAATTATCAAGTTGTAATTATATTCTAACCTTCTTCCCAATCATCAATCTACACGGAAAAAATTATTTATCGAAAATTTCCTTCACTGTTATAGACATTAGGGTATGTAAAAAATTAAAAAATTGTTATAACAGTTGTCGAAATTGTCATTGACTCTCAACATCTCGAATAAGTCTCGACTGTTTTAGAATTATTCACCAAATTTATAATACTTCAGATTTCAGAAAAAGTTTATGAAAACTTTAAAATTTTTGACGTACCCTAAAGTCTATAACAGTGAAGGAAATTTTCGATAACAAATTTTTTCCGTGTCGATTGATGATTGGAAAGAAGTTTACAACGTAAGTACAACTTGATAATTACAACTTGACTCCAAGCCGGTTTTGGGCCTTTGTTCTCGAGCATGATGGAACTATGAAGGATTTAAAAAAAAAAAAAATAAATCATGCGATAAACAGTAAAAATTTGCAAAATGAAATTGTTTAACGAATTCATCTGCATCACATTGTTGCAAATTAAAACCATGTAGTTTCTTAAATTAGCTTTGAATTTTGGTTATTTGAAAATTTATTGTATATGACAATGAAAATTTTGAAAATTACAAATAATCATAATTTCTTTAATATTCAATTAAATGCATTTATCACACAGGTTCAGTTTGAGAAGATTTTTCCGATTCAGCAGTTTCACTGACTAAATATGGACTCTTACCACTGGCTGACCATACATATACATGTTCTACTGCTCCTACAAATCCTTCTCTGATGAAAATGTAGAAAAGAATGTTTCTTCAACACATGTCCAAAAAACGCATGTCTTCTAACCTGTAAAGCGGGCTTGACGTTGCTGTTTTCAGACCGATGAACAAAACAGGGAAAAAAAATCTAATAACAGAGTAAAAAAAACTCGTCACAGGTAAAAAAAAGACTTTTTTTCCCTCTTCTGAGTCTTTTTTGCCCTGTTCTGAATCTTTTTTTTACCTATGACGAGTTTTTTTTTACCCTTATTAGATTTTTTTTTCTTGTTTTGTTTAGCGGTCTGAAAACAGCAACGTCCAGCCTGCTTTACACGTTAGAAAACTTGCGTTTTTTGGACATTAATTGAAGAAAAGAATATATGCACCACGGGAAGGAGGCATTTTTGTCTTCCGCGACATTTTCAGCACTCGACAAAAAACGCCTGCTTCCCTCCCTTGGTGCATAATATACTATTTTGTTATTCCGATTTCTGGGAAAAATAATTTTTTGAAAAATCCTATTGGTAAAAATTAAAGCAAAGTGTTCAGATTATAATACACTTTGCTGCGGTTAGAAACGAGAAATAAATAAAACGTCTTGATTACACCTTTTTATAATTCAGATATAATGTGTTTTTAACATGATAAATGATTATATATATCTAAGTAATATTGATCATTCCAAGATATGCAATTTAAATTTGATCAAACAATTAATCATAATGAATTCAACTTTCTGGAATAAAAATGTAATGCTATATGAACGCACTCGTATCAGGAATTTTAAGTATTTTCCCATGCCAGTTCATCAATTTAAAGAGGCATACAATAACCTACAGATTTAATATATTTTACTGTTAAAAATGATTTTTCTCTTTAAGTACGTATTTCAAACAAATTTAACTTCTACATGTTTAATTGAAACTATTTATAGTTAGTACAGAAAATACTAACGATTTCATTGAGAAACAAAAAAAACTTGTTTGTTCGGACGAGAAAGGATGTGCGAGAGAACTGCTGGTGCGTAAAAAATGACCGTATACATTCAACTGTTATTATAAAAATTGGCGCAGAAAAATTGGATGAAACGTACTTTTATTTTGTTTATTTAGTATCGAATTCCACATGTGAGGTATCATAGAGTTTCATGTGGTTATTAAATTTTCACAATGTGAGTACATTAGTAATTGTGTTGAGTTTATGAGGACATTAAACACTATATTTGAATGGAAAGTGTTTTATTTTTTCATAATAAAATGAAGAAAAGTTAATCTATTTATCACCTTTGTTGGTTTTATAGTCTATATTTACTGCTAAAGAGTCTTTAGATTGCTGAGAGGCAAGTATTTTATTAAGCAATTAAATTTAACATATATCTATAAACAGAGACATTAATTTATCTCTCCCACATAATATCTCAACATAAAAACTTTCATTAAAGATTATTTTTGAATCGAGAAGTTAACAAGAAGTTCAAGTCCAACTAACATAATTAGAAAAGTTCTCTAATTGCTTAGCATTCGTACTGAGCAAAAAAGAAATAAGAATCTATACTGTTTAAACATGCCTGTTTTAAATTATACTTTTCCGCTTTAAAAAATATGACATTAAAATATGCTTGACGTATTCTGACATTTTTTTAGATTCTTTACTTCTGGGAAAAAGTAATCCAATTTTCTCATTCGAGATTCTTACAGTTTCAAACTTTACTAACGAAAATCGGAAATGGCCAAATTGAAATTGAATCTTATGAAGAGTTATATTTCTAGAAATTTGAAGATTTCAAAAGATTTTTGAAATGAATTTTAAGGGATTTTATGAAAATTTAAGACGTTTTAAATGTTTATTTAGTGAATTTCAGAGGGTTTCGTGAAATATTTTAAATTTCAAGAGATTTTTATATATTTCAAAGCATTTTGTGAAATTATTAAGTATACCTATAAAATGTCATAGCTTGGTAAGCATGGTTGGTCGGCTCTGGCAGATATTTGGTTGATATTTAGGTGGCAAGTTTCTGCAATCATAAGACTAATTTTTCCCAAATTCCAACTTCTAAAAAATTGTTTGCGAAAGTTATAACATTTTTTGAAAAATTAATAAATTTAATTTTCTCGAAAATGACTGAATAAATTCTCATGGTTCAAATATACCACTGTACAAGATATCACAGTGGTTCTAAAATAAATCAAGACAATTCTATCAATAGTAACATATTTTGAAAATTTTGAAGTTTTTAAAAACTTTTTTTTTTCATTAAAAAATGTTGTGTACTGTCACAATTTTTTGCCCATAATACATTTACGCCTTCAGTAACAGTATATCTTTTTTAGAGAATCATCCCAATTTTACTTCAGAGTTAAAAAAAATTTTATTGCCCCTACAAAGTATTCTATTCTATTCTTTATATTCTATTCTATTTTATTTTATTCTAGTCTTTCAAACTTTAACTCACGATTGTCTCAAATGAGCATTATTTGATATCATATATACGCTTTTGCATAATTTTTACTTTACATCTCAAATTTTTAATTTCTTAGTGTGCTATTTACATACGCCACAATTGTATATAGTACATACACCAAACGTGTACGATAAACGCAATGTGCACATTGTGTCAATCATGTCAGTTTACGAAAAATACATATATTACTCAATGCTTTTCACTTAGTGAAACAGTTCGTGGAATCTGCATGGATCCTTTTGAAAAAACAAGTATAGATTTACATAAGGTCCCTACAGATGGACCCTTTTGAAAAACCACACGCAAAAAAAAGTGTAGCTATAACATGGAAGTTAATCCCTATGGCAGCTAAACGTTTTGCTGAAAACAAACGAGGAAAAGTGGAACATTCACTTTAATAGCTAAAGTGAATATGCTTCACCACTTTCACTGTTTTCGTGATAGTACTTTGTTAAAAGAAACTTTAAGGGCGTTGGATAAACGAACTTGGAAATCCGTGAAAATAGAAATTTTCAAAAATGATTCTAAGTGCGATCCTGCGTGAGCGTATACAATATTTTAGAAAAAGGTATTATAGAATATGTGGCGACAACTTACCAAATATTTTGGGTCCTGAGTAGTCCTGGGTCCTATAGAAATGAAATTCCTTTCCAGCTTCGATGAGAAAATGAATATTTTGCCTGAAAATATTCATTTTCTGGAACGGATCAAATGCAGACATAGCAGACGAGTCCCGAGATATAGACACTAAGTGTCAGACGCATTCGTATTTATGAATTATTTCCGGCACAACACGGACACTAATCAAAAAAACCGTCAAACAGTAGAGTTTTGAATTTCATCTTCTTTGAACTTCCAACACGAAATTCGCGATTCATTTCGAAACAAAGCTGTCATTTGTATTCTAAATCTCCAAAACACAAGTATGAAAGGTTGACAGGATTGAGAAGAACAATAAGCAGACAGCGCCGTAAATATACGCAGAGCGTATACATTAGGGTGGTCCAAAAATGCATTGCAAAAATTTTTTCAATGCTACAGAGTCTCGATCCCCGCAATTTGTTTCTAAATCCGAAAAAAGAAAGTCCCTATTTTTTTATTTTTTTTTTATTTTGATTAAAACACGTGCCGGATTTGACTAGAAGTTTTCCCATGTAAATTGCATGGGGAAAAATCACTTTTTGGAGTTTTTGGAATAATTTTTCGGGGTTTAGGAATAAGTGACGGGAGATTATAGAAACTTACAGAGAACTATTCACCAAAGAATTTCATGTATCATACATATGGGTTTTGCACCCCTAACACACCCCCAGAGGGCCTTAAAAACTACCCTTAAAAGCTAAAATTACCATTTTTCATGAAATTGACGTTCTGAGCACTTTATCCTCGTTGTTTTTCTTAATAATTATTATTAGTATTAATCTATTAAAATATTTATTAACATTGTTTAATAAATCTTTAATTATTTAAACAAATATAATTTGTTTAATGTTTTTTTTTTGAAAATTTCGTTTATTATCATAAAAATGTTTGCTATTGGTCTAATGGTATATTGATAAAACATTAGTTATTTAATTTTCAAATATTTAAACAAATAACATTTGTTTAAACATTTCTTTTTAAATTCGTTTTTTATTATAAAAATATATAAATTGGACTATAATGGTATATTAATAAACATTGTTTAGTAAATTTCAATTATTTAAACAAATTCCATTTGTTTAAAAATATTTTTTTCAAGAAAATTTTTTTTATTAAAAAATGACTGTGTACATACTGAAATGTTGATTAACATATATTAATTAATGAATAATTGTTTAAATAAATTCCATTAAATAAATTTATCTACAAGTAATTCTTTATTTGTAACTAATAATAATCATGGAACATTTAATATTAAACTAACCATTTGTTTTTTTAATATGTACATTTAATTTGCTGAAACGATCCTAATGGGTTTAAACAATTTCTTCCCAAGTAATACATAATTGTGTTATAATTATATTATATAATTACATTTTCGCATTCTGTAAACTTTTCTTCTATTATCTACATTTTTACAACTACAGCTTGGTGTATTACTATATGTCGCGAGATAATGTAGTTTTACTGCAATCGGGGAAGTTTTTCTTATACTCTTTAACTACATATAGTAGAAATTGTTTCTGATTTTTATTTCTAGTTGTTATACTATTAAAATCAGAAATCAATTTTACAGCTCTCTCTGCAACTCTCTCTCCATTAGGATCGTTTCAGCAAATTAAATGTACATATTGAAAAATCTTATGGTTAGTTTAATAATACATGTGCCATGATTATTATTAGTTACAAATAAAGAACTACTTGTAGATAAATTTATTTATTGGAATTTATTTAAACAATTATTCATTAATTAATATATGTTAATCAACATTTCAGTATGTACACATTAATTTTTTAATAAAAAAAATTTTCTTGAAAAAAAATTTTTTAAACAAATGGAATTTGTTTAAATATTTGAAAATTAAATAACTAATGTTTTATCAATATACCATTAGACCAATAGCAAACATTTTTATGATAAAAAACGAAATTTTCAAAAAAAAACATTAAACAAATGAATGATATTTGTTTAAATAATTAAAGATTTACTAAACAATGTTAATAACTATTTCAATAGATTAATACTAATAATAATTATTAAGAATAACAACGAGGATAAAGTGCTCAGAACGTCAATTTCATGAAAAATGGTAATTTTAGCTTTTAAGGGTAGTTTTTAAGGCCCCCTGGGGGTGAGTTAGGGGTGCAAACCCCATATGTGTGATACATGAAATTCTTTGGTAGATAGTTCTCTATAAGTTTCTATAATCTCCCGTCACTTATTCCTAAACCCTGAAAAATTATTCCAAAAACTCCAAAAAGTGATTTTTCCCCATTCAATTTACATGGGAAACTTCAAGTCAAATCCGGCACGTGTTTTAATCAAAATAAAAAAAAATAAAAAAAGAGGGACTTTCTTTTTTCAGATTTAGAAACGAATTGGGGAGATCGAGACTCTGTAGAAAAAAACCGTTTTTGGATCACCCTAGTATACATATTTGGTAAGTTGTCGCCACATATCCCATAATACCATTTTCTAAAATATACAGGGTGTCCCAGTATTCAAAAAACATATTTATATTTTCTAATTCCTCGTGAAAAACTGAATAAAAAATGATCAATAAAAAAATTTGATTAAATGCATAATTAACGAGTAATTAGCAATTAAAGATTAACCTATCAGAAAAAAGCTTTAGATAGTCGACAGTCCATGTGCCATGGTTGAAAGTGTGTAAGAATACAAGTTCAGATCGTATAATTCCCCTGCGTTTATTTTTGTAGGAGGCTTCGAATCTTTGGTGCAACTTCACACTTAAACGATATTCAAAAATTCATCAGAATCATTTCCAACAACCAAATTAGAAACCATTTCTGAAAATAAAAAAATTGCAATGATAAACCGATGACCAGGGTGCTCCAGGTTGCCCACCAGGCGCTTAGAACAACAATCTTCTGGAATTTGTTTGAACTGTCAGTGAATAAGTTCGCGCACCAGGTGTTAAGAATAACAATCTTCGGGAAATTTTTCGAAATTCCAAGTTTTCGAAGGACATAAAAAAATTCCAAAGATAAACCAATGACCGGGATGCACCAGGTCTCGAACCAGAAGGTTAGAATAGCAATCTTGGGGAATTTTTATTAAATTCCAAGT
>UCOK01011119.1:0-26471 GCA_900474325.1 Synergus umbraculus
CGATTATCGGCATTATAGGGAGCGATCAAAATATCGATCGGAGAGTAAATCCGCAAAACCATGCTAGGGTTCGCAGTGCACGTCTTTCCACACACAAGATGTTTCTCTGAGGAGCTAAAAGACGAGCATCTGGTCTCAGCCGTCACTCGTTCACGAGTCGCCTTCGAGCTCAGGCTGGGCATGGCCCAGCGCTCTTAAGTGACTCTATTTTGCTGGCTCTACGCAGCCAATTCTTCAAGTTCGTCGCTGCAGTCATCAAGGTAGTATAGACTAGAAGAGCTTCATACGCTGCTCCAGGCTGGGGTTCTTCTATTCTTTACTTGAATTATTTTTCTTAAAATTTTCTAAGTCCCTTCGTACGCTGCTCCAGGCTGTGGGGACTTAGCCTTATTTTTTGATTTTTGCTGCTAGCTTTAAACTTGTGAATTTTCTAAGTCCCTTCGTACGCTGCTCCAGGCTGTGGGGACTTAGCCATATTCTGAGTTTATTTCCTGAGTCTTGCAACTTAGTTTGTCTCTCAAGTCTTGCGACTTAGTTTCTCAGGACTTGCGACTTGGTGCTTCTCTTCAGCCTCGCGACTTAGTTTCTCAAGTCTCGCGACATAGTTTGTTTCCGAGTCTTGCGACTCAGTTTATCTCTCAAGTCTACCGACTTGGTTTCTCAAGTCTTTCGACTTAGTTTATTTCTTCGGGCTTGCGACTCAGTTTATTCTCGATTCTTGCGACTTAGTTTATTTCGCAATATTTTCGCGTGAAATTTCTAAGTCCGCACGTACGCTTCGAATTTACGAATCTCGTTGAAATCTTATAAGATTTCGAATTATTCATGCGTATCAATTTCGAGCCGTGTTTAAATCAATGTATTAACGGTGATTTAGCGACATTAGGGACATTCTCAAATGTAACATCTCTCATTTGTTTAGAGTTAGGTTTCTGTTAAGTTCTCATGCGATTCATGATCTTTGTTATTAGCTCGCGAAATTCGAGGGTTATTTAGTTGGGCGTTAGAAACTCTCTTGTTATTGGAAATAGTTTATAACAGGCTGACCTGTTAGGTTTTTAAACTACGATTATAAGCATTCGACATCAGGACCTTAAAGATGACCCACAGGAATCGTTACAAATTATACATTCATAATAATAGATATTTTTGGTAAATAAGAGTCAACAAACCTTCACCTCATATAGACGAAGTTTTATTGACTTTTATTATCTAAAAATATTTATTATTATGAATGTATCATTGGTATAACTAATTTGCTCTTATGGTAAAGTATCAAATGCCCTTAAGCTGGACCCATCAGGGACGTCACCTGCGTATATGAGCGGGAGGCTAACACAGGTGGTCAGGAGGTCACTAACAGAGCGGTGGCCTCCTACTCACGTACACAAACGGTGCCCCCAATTAGTCCAGTTTAACCATTTCATAACTCAAAAATTGAGATTTCTATGCATTTTTTCCAAAGAAGTTTTCGATTAGTTGTATTGTTTTTTATATAGCCATATAGGTCCGGACAGTTAGACCTGGAACACTCTGTAGTGCAATTACCGTACACTAATGTCGTATTCCCTGTTCATGCACCGTTAGAATTTTGTTTTCTTCTTTTACACGAATAATTTCACGTCGAAGAATGAGTCCAGAGAAAATTCTTACATGCCAATGATTCTCATGTCCCATCCAACAGATAAGCCCATCGCATCGCATGACTAGCTAGGCAACTGTGCAGAATGGGCACTATCTTATTTATGTAGAAGTGGTTGTCGGCCAACTTAGCGTGCAGCTATCATCCAATCTAGAAGGGACAATTTAAGCAGCCTGATTCACGCAACGAAATCATTTAATATTTGACGTCAAGTACGATTATCATATAAATGCGATTGTTTGTACAGGTTGCAAGCGGCGCCGCACCATAAGTTCTGATACTATGATATTAAGTTCTCGTACGTGTAATGCTAACGGCTAAAACCTGAAAGCTTCCGCGATTCACCCTACATTCACCTGCAAGATGATCACCAATTCAATAATCAAAATGCATTCTTCATTCATATTTAAATGTAAGAGAGGTACAAATTTTAAAGCAATTTCACAATATTTTACAGGATTTTAAACTTTAATAGGATATTATAAAACTTTACGAAAACATATAATTTTACCTGATTTCTTAAGGTTTTAAGTGGTTTTAATAGATTTAAAAATATTTTATGGGAAATTTCACATAATTTCTTGGGATCCTAGAATTCTAGATCCCTAGAGTTTCTAAATTTCTAGATCCTAGGTTTCTTGGGTCCTAGATTTTTGATTCAAAAAACATTTAAACATCGCGCTCGTCTCTACTCACCATATCATGAACACAAATTTTACTATTAATACTAATACTATAAAAAAATGTTTAAAAGGTATTTACTTCATTTGACCTTTTAAAAACAAAAATTTTATTCTTGATTTTTTTTCATCTCGTAGTTTTTGATTCAAAAATAAAATTTTAAATATTTTAATATCACTTTGCATACTTATAAAACAAAATAGAAATACGAAAAAATATTCAAAGGAAAGTTTACCGATTTTCGTAAAAGCAATAATTCTGATATCTTAATTTTTTATCGTATCTTGCATTATTTTACTCAAAATTTGAGTTTATCAAGAAAGAATTTATCAAGAAAATTCAAAAACTTGTTATAATAATAATTAATCATGTAGGACGTTCAAAAAGCAGTGTTTCTTCTCTTGACATTTTTTAATGTAATGCGTTGTCTGGCTTAAAATTTTCCTATTCTTTGTTTTTTGTTTTGTAAATGCTATAATTCTGTTAATTTTTTTTATCGAAAAAGTTATAGCGATAAATTGTTCATTTTCTTGAGCACTATACGAATAGCCTAGATTGAATTTGAAAATCTTAAAAAATACTTTAAGGAATTTTAATGAATGACAATAAATTTTAAGAAATTTCAATGTCTCAAAATTTGTTCATATTTTAAGAGATTTAACGATATTTTTAATGATATTAAATAATTGTAAGAAGTTTTATGTGATGTCACGAAATTTTAACGGATTTCTCAAGATTTGATGAAATTTTAAGGTCTTCTTCACTAATTTAAGAAATTTCCAAAAATTTTAGTGAATTTTACAGATTTTTATGGGATTTTAAGGAATTTAAATAGAATATTACGAAATTTTAAGGAAATTTACTTTAAGGGGTATCACGAAATGTGAAGGGATTTTACTAAGTTTCATAGCATTTCAAGGACTGTTAAGAGTTTGAAACTGTTTAGAGTTTAATAAGTCTTTAGATTTATTTTAATAAGATTATATTTAAAGCATGAATAACATAGAAAGTTAAACGATTGAACGAACTTAACAGTAGTGAAGTTCAATCGGAATTGTGAGAGCTGCATCGTCCGAATAAATCACATTATCTAGTAATGCATTTACTGCTCGTTCCAGCAGTTATTTTAAATTTGAATTAAAAATTTTTTCCCCTTTATGCTTATGCATTAAGTGGTGTCTTAGTCTGTTTATTCTGGATGCGCCACACAATTACAATTGAACTTCATTATAGGATTGTTCATTGCTTTAATTGTACTCTTCGCCGCCTCAACCTCTAGATCACATTAACTTGAAGTTGAAAGCTAAAACACGTTGTAATTTGTATTTAGTCATGTATTTTATTAATATAAAAATTAACTCTTTCAGGGTGGCAACAAGATTCAATTTTGCAATTTCCCTGACTTTTCCCTGACTTTCAAACAAATTTCCCTGACATAAAAGTATTACAAATGCGTACAAATTTTCAATTATAATACTATTGACAGTTTTCAAAAATTTCGTATATCACTTCAAATCTTTTGAAATTTAAAATCACTTCACTACATTTAACATTCGTAAAAATCTTTCGAATTTACAACAACTTCTGAAAAGATCTATTATAAAATTCATTGAAATTTCTTAAAATTCCTAGAAACCTCTTAAGAGCATGTGTTACTTACCATATGAGCAGGTCTTTAAACCCGGTTTTTTTTCTACAATTTTTACATTTTCAAACAAATTTTAGTCAACATCCGTCCGTGTTCACGTTCTTGACGAATGTTGACTATAATTTTTTTGAAAATGTAAAAATTGTAGGAGAAAAACGGGGTTTAAAAACTTGCACATATGGTAAGTAATACATACCCTTAAAATTCGACGAAATCCCTTCATATTTGTTAATATTTCATGAGATCCTTTCAATTTTCACTAATCTTTTTAAAATTCCTCAAGATCCTTTGAAATTTATACATTGTTAAAACATTAGTTAACTTGAATAAATGGAAAATTTTAATGAAATTAGATAAAATAAATTTTCACATGACTTTAATACACAGTACCTAATAATAAATATTCACTAATTGTTAGTAAATTGTATAGAAATTAAAATTCTACACTGAAAAAAAATATTTTTGGATTCAAAGAATTGCAATTCTTTGACAACACTTCTTTGAATTAAAGTATTTTATTACTTAATGCAATTAAATATTACTGTATGACAAAAAACTCAGACATGGACTCACAGAAATTATTTCTTTACATGCCATTTCTTTAATACAAATAAATATTTCTTTGCTTGTAAATGTAAAGTTGTAACGGTAATCTCAACTTATAGGGTCTCCTTTGTCTCTGAGTACCGCTCCAAAATCAGTCACCCAACTAAATTCCCGAAAATTCAGAATTCTATTGCCAAGGGCGCCAGGTATTTTGAATACCGCTCCAAACATAAATCTCTGAAACTTTACTGGAAATCCTGAAAATGAAATTGACTCCAACTAGCTCGTTTAGGAGAGGGATATCGTGGGGGCGCAAAACATTTCAAGCTGAAATTAATTTGAAAATAAAGGAAAACATGGTTTATTAAATAGAGAAGATAATGTTTAGATGAAATATTCAATTGGAAATTAGAAAACAATGTATGAAAGAATATTAGTTTGAACTTTCAAACTGTAAAGTTACGAATCTCATATATAAGTCGTAACGTCACATGACATCTACATATAAAACTTTTGTTACGTAATTAAACATTTACTTGTTAGAATTTCGAGAATAATTCGAATTACCGAAATCCACAATCATCGAAAACTAAATTTACTTTAAGTAAAAGAATCAACTTAATCAATCAATTTGATTCTCAAATATTGAGACTAAGAAGAAGAGAAAGACGACGCTATACTATATGTGAGCGTCGGTTCATCATTACATAACCGCTAAGCATTACACTTCTGAATCACATAAAAGAAATTCCATCATTTTACAAACTCAATTTTACTTGATCGAATTACGCAAAAGAAAACTACCTCTATTCAAACGCGGCATCAAACTCGAAAGAAAAATAACTTTATATGCTAAACAAAATATATATCACATTAGATTCTATATTCACTTCAAGTGAAAGAAACTAAATGCTCCAAAAGAAAAAAACGAACAGCGCTACGCCATGCTTGGGCGTTGGCTAAGCATTACGTAACTCTTAGAATCTTCAAATTCTAGATCAAAAGACTCAATCGGGAGAAATCGTGATTTACGGACGCCTACCTTGCTTTCCTTGTACCGAAAAAGATAAATTCGAAAGTATCGTAAAGTATCGTAAAGTAAAGTTTTCGCGTGAACAGACAGAACAGAATTGAGTGTTCTTGGAGTTCCTCGTCTGAGCGCGCAGTCGCTGTAGCAAAAATATCATAGCTCTGAGAGCTGCTGCCCTCTTGATGTATAAAAGTGGAACTAGCGCTAACCATTATGGCTGCGTTCATATGTTGTGACAGCTCGAGTGTCTTTTCATACTCAGATGCAGAATGTGCAAGCTTTGCACCTTTAGGTTATTCACAACATCTTTAGTATTGGAGGATAATCAAAATATGAAATATAAGCAACTGACACTTCTCAGACGACGATAGCTGAAACAATTTAGAATTTGTGCTCTTCGGAAAGCCAAGTAGACGACAATCACGAGATTTAATAAAATAACGGTATGATCATACTTAAATCTAATTAATTGTATACTTAATCTAGTTCAACTCCCTCACATTCACACCATATTCACACACTTATGTCTAATTGAGTTCCTACTGGCTGTTCTGTTTTAGTTTTCAATAAATAAGTCAATCCGGGAAGAGGATTATTAATGTGGTAAAAATCCACCACGTTACAAAGTATTTTAAGTCAATAAAATGGTTTTTTGGAAACTGGGAGCCTAGATTTCTTGAATCTCACTTTTATGCTTGAAGAAATATTCCTTAAGTTCAATAAAATGTTGGGTCCTTAGTAGTCCTGCGTCCTATAAAAATAAAATTCCATTCCAGCTTTAATGAGAAAATGAATATCTTGTCAGAAAATATTCATTTTCTGGAACGGATCAAATGCATACATAGCAGACGAGTCCCGAGATAGAGACACTACTTTTTGTACTTAGCGCTGTCGATAACTTACCAATCGACAGCGCTAAGTACAAAAAGTGTCCGCTGCCGCTCTGTGTATATTTACGGCGCTGTTTGCTTATTGTCCTTCTCAATCCTGTCAAACTTTCATACTCGTGTTTTGGAGATTTAGAATACAAATGACAGCTTTGTTTCGAAATGAATCGCGAATTTCGTGTTAGAATTTCAAAGAAGATGAAATTAAAAATTATACTGTTGGACCGTTTTTTTGATTAGTGTCCGTGTTGTGCCGGAAATAATTCATAAATACGAGTGCGTCTGACTCTTAGTGTCTCTATCTTGGGACTCGCCTGCTATGTCTGCATTTGATCCGTTCCAGAAAATGAATATTTTCTGACAAAATATTAATTTTCTCATCGAAGCTGGAAAGGAATTTCATTTCTATAGGACCCAACATATTTGGTAAGTTGTCGCCACATATCACATAATACCTTTTTCTAAAATATATACGCTCAAGCAGAATCGGACTTAGAATCATTTTTGAAAATTTCTATTTTCATGGATTTTCAAGTTCGTTTATCCAACGCCCTTAAGAGGAAAATTCCTTTTATAGAATCCTCTCATATTTACCTATGAAAATGAGCATATTTCTCTATAAATTAGATTATTTTCCTCTACTTTTAAAAATAGAGATGACAAAATGTCTACTTTTGCAATTTTCTCTCAGACTCAGAATAATCCTCTAATATAGAGAGGATTTAATCTTAGAATAGGACTTACACATGCGAAGTCAATGCAGTCAGCAGTGCTCTCAGATCGAACTACAAATTTACCCACTCTACATTTACAATTTATCGAAAAAAAAGTAATTTATTATATATAATGTGGGAAATTTTATTTATATAATTCAAGAAAACATTTAAAAAGAGAAATAATTTCAAAATTTTGACAAATTATACTTGAAATATTGTTTTTTTCGCTAAAATAGTGGATGTGGAGGGGGTAAATTTCTACCTCGATCTGAGAGCACCGGCAGTCAGTGACGTCAGTGAGGTGTAATACACTAACCTATTCGCGTCGCGTTTTAGGTCGCGTTACCCAAAACTCCAAAAGTGCCAAGATGGAATCGACGCTATCAGCTGTCACAATTGGACCTAGGTTGTTACATCGAATTCTTCGACAGTAATTAAATTTTTTTCCGAGAAATTTAGGTGAGTCGATTAAAATGGCCCACTCTGTATAATAAAAAAGGGAAATAGTCACTTTCCATATAAAATATTTATTAAACTTAAAACACAGATAGTTTGCCAAATAAACTTTTTCGAAAGTACAAAGGCGGTGGCCGACAAAGCGGTTTATCAAGAGTGATGTTCACATAAGTGATGCCAGAACGTGGGATTTTTCGGCCCCCACCATGGTTGCTCGTGGGAGCAATACACATTCAAACGCAGTGTGTCGGTGGAAAGACCATGCTTTACACTGCATACATTACACGAAAATGCACGAAGTAGTACTAGCCGAACTTGCCCGATCTGACGACTCAATTGAACCGCTGGCGATCAAAAGGGTGTACGCGTGGATTCAGCCTGAGAAGTATTGTCCTGAAAGTTAATTTAAAGTCTTTCGATTTTTAATTTTAAAGACTTATACTTGTAGAGAATTTCAAGGCGCATCTTTTTTCCTGTTGAAAAAATTTGTAGGTTTTGTAGTTTTTGAAGTATAATTGATAAAAAGTGGATGTTTCGAATCAACGGGGTACCCCCTTTAGATCGCCAGCGGTTCAATTTCTGTGGTTATTTGGCTATTGTATGAGTTTCGAGCTGATTTTCTGTTTTTTAGAAATTCACGCGTTAACAACTAAGAGAAAGTCTTCGGCTAGTATACATGCTATAAAATATTAGGAAGACTTTATATATTTAATGATTAGGTTTTTCAGGTTCTTTTTTTGAATATTTTAGATGATTTGATTATACGGGGAATATATTTTAATGAACTAGAGCATCCTAAAGATAAAATATATTGAATATGTTTTATGAGAATTTGAGGTTAGGTTAATGCCTAGTGGTTACGTTTTTCAATATTTCTATTTTATTTTTGAATTGATTTTAAATATTGTAAAGTTAGAATGATAGTAAATGGGTAAAGTATAATCCTATTAGGTAAAACCTTAGAGGAAAAAGATTTTTTCGATTGGACAAAAATTTACCGAGCTAGGGGAGCGTGAATTTTTTCGATTTTGTGCGGTGCCGTGCTATTTCGAAGGTACTGTTAAGGTTCTTATTTCGAAGAGGGGTTAAAAATGTAAATTCCGTTTCGCGGACGTAACGAATTTATTTGTTATTGGGGAGAAAGCCTCGGGAGAACTATTTACGGGAATGAAGAGAGTGTCTCCGTCAAATAGCTCTTCTGGGGGTGGTAATGGGCGATTCGGGCTAAAAAAAAGAGCCGCAACCACAAGGTTGTCACGCGACTTTTCTACAGGAGGTTTTAAGGGAGAAAGGGGTAAGATCACGGCGAAATCGGTTTCCGCGGGGACGGCACTGACTGTCTCAGGAGTCGTCGAGACAATATCTCTTTCGTTTGGGATCGTGGCCGGAGAGAGGAGGCGAGCTCGGGCACGTTGCCTCTTTCCGGGACGTTTCTGTGGCTTTCCGCGTCGCTTCCGCCGCTTCGCGACTTCTTGGGAAGACGGAGAGATGACGGGGTCTTTGGATCGGAACACGGGCATGGGGTATCGCGATATGGATGGGTACCCGAGATCCAAAAGGCGCGAGAAGAAACGGTCGAGAGTTTACACTTCCCGACGCGGCTTATAATTTGGGATGTGTCCGAAGGTTTTCACCATTCGACGGATCCGGAATGGTCGGTCGTCGGCTTTCACCGGACGACGACGTAGTCGCAACGGCACGATCGTTGGTTTTCATCAATCGATTCGGCGTGTCCGTGATAGTACGGTCGATGGTGGGGGCACCATACGACTCGACGTACTTTTGATGCGTCACGACCCGCACACGAACAAAAGAAGATAACCTAAAATAAGAAAACACATAAATTGAATGGAAGAAAAGTATCACTGCTGTTATGGGGTAGAAGATCTGGAAGGGTGATCGTCAATTAAGAAACACTTGATTATACACTTGAGTACACTATTTATTGAGAAGAAAAATCATTAGAGTATAAGTCCCAACAGAGAGGGAGAGAGAGAGGCTCGTCTGTGTGGGCAGAGATTTAGGAGAACTAGTTCACTGTCGGAGATATGAACGTCGACTGACTATCGGAACTCGGGCTCGCAGGCCCTTCAGCCACGAGACGCTTTCGGTCAGGATCGAGAGAGGGCAGAGTCCCAGCCAGCGAATTGGCCAGCGATGACGACAGAGAGGTAAACGCTGGCCTGAGTAGGGGTAACTCACCGTCTCTCCTCACTTCGAGTATCCAAATTAAAAGTTAAATTTAATAATAAAAATTATGATTAACATAAAATACAAGTTCTAAATTAATTTATAAATGAAATCAAGAAAAAGAATAAATTCGAGTCCTAAATTAAGACTAATACTACTATTCTAAATATTATTAATTTATTTATAGGATTCTCGTTAACGTTGTATTAGGTTAGTTTTTCCTTTTAATTAATTTTCATAATGTTTAAGGAGTAAGAGAGAGAGAGAGAGAGAGAGAGAGAGAGAGAGGATTATAGAAATAAAATTAAGTGTACAGGGAAATTTTAAGAATTTAATGGTGGGACCGTAAGCTGTTTAGGCAAACTCGTATACCAAGCGTCAAGAAATGAGTCAGGATGTATAATTTAGAAATTTCCTTGACGCTCCTATAAGCCTGTCTTATAACAGTACTAAGCTCCTTTCTTATGGAAATGAAAAATTTTTTTCCACATGTTTTTGTTAGCTTTTTTCCTGGTCTATCGAATGGTTATTACCATTTTTAAAAAAATTGAAAATTTGACCGTTATTTTGAAAATCAAAATATTTTTTACTTTTTTAGAAAAAAGACGTGTTTTTTTTTGTCTCAAAATAAAGCTTAAGTTTTTATCTTTCGATGCTGTCAAATTCAACTTACCGTTTTTTGTTGTTTTCGAGAAATTAAGTAAAGAGTAAAGCGCCGCGCTGACGCGCTCGAGATTGCTGTTGTTTATTAAACTGCTCTGTGCATTGTACAGAGTTGAGACTGTCATTAAAGTTTTCTAATGCCTGCATTACAGTCATTGTAGGTACAATACATTGGATATATATTTATTTCCATCTATTACCTCCCTGTACAATAGGGTGGTTAAAAAATGCATTGCAAACATTTTTTTGATGCTAGAGAGTCTCGATTCCTCCAATTTGTTTCGAAATCCGAAAAAAGAAAGGTGATATTTTTTTAAAATTTTGATTTTAACACGTGCCGGTTTTGACTTAAAGTTTCGCATGTAAATTCCATGGGGAAAAATCACTTTTTGGAGTTTTTAGAATAATCTTTCATGGTTTCGAAAAATGTTACGGGATATTATAGAGGCTATAAAATAAAGACTATCCAATAAAGAATTTCATGTACCACACATATGGGTTTGACACCCGTAACGCACCCCCACGGTGCCTTGAAAAACTACCCTTAAGTGGTTAGCACCAAAGTTTTCACCATTTTTTTAAAGAATTTTTTGATCAAATTAAAATTTATATTGCAGATCCTAACTTTTTACACATGATTATAGATATAAAACACTATTACCCTATAAAATATTACACTATACAAATTTTTTTTTTAATAATAAATCTGGCTGGTATGGCTGCCGGAAGTTACCCATTTTAAAAACTGGCATGCATGATTCAGAAAAAAACTATTGGACCGATCGGGCTGAAACATGGATTGTTATTCTACACATATGTCTCTATCGCATGAACAAAAATAATTGAAATCTGAAAAAAATAAATACAAAATGGCCGACTTGAAAATTGTTCACCTTTTTTAAACCGTAAATTGCTTTAAAAAAAGGGTTAAATATTAATCAATAATTATGATTTTGGTTCATGCCATAACGACATGTGTGTAGTATAACATATCCAATCATGAACGCCAGGTCGAAAATCAATAATTTAAAAATTTAAAAATTAATCAATAATTATCTTCTAAAATACTTTATTTACGAAAAAATGGTTTAGACAAAAGTTTACCAGGATCTAAAGGGCCAATTAACTGAACTATTAATTTTGACTTTGAGTTCAATTTTCAAGGTCATTTGCTTCGTTGTTTTGCGTTTTTCGATTTGTTCTCGATATTAATGACCAAAATAACGATTAACCCAACAATTCTACATATATTTATTATAAGATTTTGCACTTTTTAGAAAACCAATTTTTCAAAAATGTTCTTTGGTACTAACCCCTTAAGGAGTTATTCTATTTCATACGCTAAAAAAAAGAGCTATTTTTCAACATTTTTTTTTGAGTATATCATGAACGATATGGAAATAAATATTTTTAGGTATGATAAAGCATGTATTAAACTACATAAAAAAATTTTTTTTATTAATTTCATTCAATGTTTATATTAAAAATAATGGCTGTGCGTAGGCTTCTTAAAATCAAAAGGGTAAACGGTACAAGGGATATCTCGGTAACGGCTAGCTGAAAAAAAACCAAAGTGGGTTAGCTTCAGTATTACTAAAACTAGGTCTTTTGCCTATAATAATTAATATTTATGAAAAATAACAAAATGGCGGACAAAAATAAAAGAAAAAATTCATATTTTTTCACTTTTGTTTGTTTAAAAAATTAGTAAAAATATTATTTTGAATATATTAGAGGTTACATACCTAGTTCAATATGTGTAGAATGTGTGGTTTAAATTTTATAAGGATCGGTTGAGTAGTTTTCATAAAATCCGTACCGTTTTAAAAGCGTTGTTTTGAGAAAAACGCGTTTAAAACAATAACAATGCAATAAAATAAATAAAATACAAATTTTTTTACGTATTTTAAGACTTGTTTTATCACACCTAAAAATATTTATATACATATCTTTCATGACATACTCAAAAAAAATGTTGAAAAATAGCTCTTTTTTTTAGCGCATAAAGTAGAATAACCCCTTAAGGCCATGTCAGACTTACCCGATCCCTACCATACCGACATTTTTTTGTCTGTAACGTTACGTCTACATTTATTGAGATATCAAATTGAAAATTTCTAAAATTGATGCTAAAGCATTAAGGTACGTTTATCTGGTCCTAAATATTAACATTTATAAAAAAAGAATTTTTTCAAAAAATTTCTTTTTATTTTTACAAAAATTTAAGACCAGATAAACGTATCTTAATGCTTTAGCATCAATTTTATAAATTTTCAATTTGATATCTCAATAAATGTAGATGTAACGTTGCAGACAAAAAAATGTCGGTAAGATTGGAATATTTATCAACATTGTTCAGTTAATTTTTAATTATTTAAACAAATTCCATCTGTTTAAATAATCTTTTTTTTTTCAAAAATACGTTTTTCTTTATAAAAATTACCACTATTGGAATAATAGAATATTGTTTAACATTGTTTCATTAATTTTGCTTCCTTATAGAGGAAGCTTTGTAGTGGTGACTAAATCCAGTTTCCTAAAAAAGGTTTTTTTGAACATATTTCAAGGGCAATATATCTAATATGATGATCTGAAAAAAGGTCCGGATTTCTGTGTGTGTGTGTGTGTGTGTGTGCGTCACGATCCAGCAATTTCTTGAAAACGCGTAGAGATAAATTGATGAAATTTTGCATAGTTAGTCCACTAAATACCTAGTTGAATTTCTTATAAGGGTTTTAAAAAATATTTAATTTTACAAGTTTTATATACTTCTATAATTTTTGTAAAATTCATTTTTCCACTATAACTACTCAAATATTGAAAATTTAAAACTGATGTAAGGAAACTTAATATTCCTTTCATCGAAAAGAATCGATTGACCTATATGATTAATGCATTTCATTAAAAAATAAGGAAGTTATGTTTATTTACACTTTTGAAAGTTAATTTTTCGCTCTAAGTTTTCAAATAATCAAGATTTTTAGTTTACGTAAGGAAAATGAATATTCTTTATGTCGAGACGAATCGATTGACCTGTATGATGAATGCATTTAATTGAGAAATAAGAAATTTATGGTTAATTGTATTTTTAAAAAAGTAATTTTTCGACTGTAATTTCTGAAATATTTTAAATTTAAAGCTGATGTAAAGAAAATGAAGATTCTTTGTGTCTAGACGAATGAATTCACCTAAAAGATTAATGCATTTTATAAAAAAAATAAGAAAGTTATGCTTTATTATAATTTTCGAAAATGAATTTTTTGAATATAACTTCTCAAGTAATCAAAATTTAATGTTGATGTAAAGAATACTTAATGCTTCCTCTATGAGGAAGTAAATTATATTTGCTTACAAGAAGCAAAGTGCTCATTGAATGAGTACAAAAGTTGATACAACTTTAAATTAAAAATTTTTATCGTTACGTAACACAAATTTATTTTTAAATATTTTCCAATTTTGTTTCTTCGTTTGCAAGCGACGAGGACAGACAAAGGTTGAAAGATTTCTGATAATTTTATTGTAAGCGAAGAAAAGAGCGATCTTCTTTGTAATTCTATGAAATCTCATAAATAAATTATAAATGTTTTATATCTTAGATATTAAAATAATAATTTATTGTTTATACAATATAACCTACAAATTGAATTTTAGATTATAATTTTGAAATAAAGAAATAGATGTTATAACGAATTTAATTTAAATATGCCATTTGAGCGCCAGCTTGTTTTACTTCAAAACAAGCAAATGTATTTTCTTAAGGGCATGTGTTACTTACCATATGATCAAGTTTTTAAACCTGGTTTTTTTTCACAATTTTTACATTTTCAAAAAAATTATAGTCAACATCGATCAAGTACGTGAACACGGACGGATGTTGACTAAAATTTTTTTGAAAGTGTAAAAATTGTAGAAAAAAAACGGGTTTAAAAACTTGCTCATATGCTAAGTAACAGATGCCCTTAAATTGAATTGAATTTACGTTACGTAACACAGACTAGCGCAGTACCGCGCTGAGAATCACTACATTTACAAAAGACTAATAAATGAAATTTATTAAATAAAAGATATAGTTATTACGTCATGGAACAATTGAATTATAGCGATTGGGGCAACGCAATTAAGAGATTAACGAACCACTGTTCGTCAATGTACAGCAGTGATGTCCAAGCGTGAGTAAATGAGTAGTTTGCCTTCCCCCTCTCCTAACACCTTTGGTGGCTGGTTTCCCCTCCAGTGCCGAGCGGCCACTAAAGATGTTAGGAGAGGGGGAAGGCAAACTACTCATTTACTCACGCTTGGACATCACTGATGTACAGCAATGCTCAAAAAGAGACACAATTTACTAATCATGAAATAATCACAATGGAAGAGAGAGAAAAGAGATTGTTACCTGAACTCACAAAGGCGTGGCAAAGCACGCGCCTTCCTCGAACTTGCCCTCTGTCTCGTGGCGTGCGCGGAAACAGGCAGCGCCACGAGACTGTAAGTTAAGTTAAATTCCCTAGCGGTAAAGACGTAACGAAACCGACCACCAATAACCCGAGTTGACTCGCCGGGCCCAGAGATCGCGCTAGGTGGACCAATTGCAGACGACCGGCTGATTAGCTGCCATCTTCCTGGTCGTTATTGTGCACGGGAATCACATCCATGCACCTTGACCAGGATCCTCTTCATGCCTATGCGATGCGGATTGAACGTCAGTGTGAAAGTGTTTGTGTGTGTGACTGTGACTCTGAGCTCCCATTGCTCAGAGTTAATATATGAAACATAAAAGTGTGACAAAGTATAAGTTAATGTTTTGAGTGAATGTGTTTTCCAGGGCCCAGATTGCTGTCTGGTTGGTCAGCTAATTTCAAAGGGCTCATGTGCTCCAATCAGCTGACAGGTTGTGTGCAAACAACCAACACTCTGTGCTAGGAGTTTATCGCTATTTAGTTAATTTTAAGTTAGAATTTGAAAAATGTGGGTGGTATAAAATATACCACGTCACAACTCCCCCCTGACAGGATTCGGCTTACTAGAAGCCGAAACGAGAAAAGGTAACTTCCCCTCTCTCTTTCTTAGAGTCTGAATTTACTACAACCATTGACTGAACAGCAATCCGTTATGATTTTCATAAGTTATTGAGATAAACAATTGAAAAACGAAACAGTATAATATAAAGGCAATTCAGTCTCCGAATCTGCGAGACTCTACAGAATCATAGGCTCTCATTGCTCTTGAGTTCAGAAGCTACGCTTTGATTAGATGAAATTCAAACAATGACATCTATCTATTCGAGTACCAAATCGAGCTGGTCTGGAAGTTTCAGACGCTACAGTGGAACACCAAACTCAAAATTCCACTTCCAGAAAACGGTCGAATAAAATAATTTAATTACTATAATTCCCGTATGGCTTTGTTTATTCAGGCAAAGACGGAAGACGAAAGCCGTGTGTTCTCGAGAGTGGTCAACTGGGTTAAGTCAATAAAACCAGATAAACCAGTGAGAAAACGTGGTTTATTAAGAGTACTAGGTTACTTGAAAACCCCTAGATAGTTTACTAGATCTGAATTGATTTATTTGAAAGTCATTCATTCTGAGTCAGATAAATTTCAATTTTTATCTACCAAAATTGAAATTGAACAGCGAAGCAGCTTATGAGATTGAAGTTACGTTGAAGTGAAAATCGCCAGTTGCCAAACAGTTAATCTGACGACGGTTATTCTCAATCAGTTTGGGACTTACTTTTGTCCAGTCGAAATTCCAACAATCTATTAGTTATTTATATAAAGAACACCCGAAGTTCATGTGAAAGTGGTAGGAACGATACTCAATTTAAAGCAATTATCTGCCTTAAGCCCCACTGCACCATCTCGTGATTATAGAGGTTTTTTTTTTTTTTTTTTTTTTATGGAGGTGGAAATGCATTTGACGCACAAAGTGTGGGACTCGTCAAATGACCCTACCCACTAACACCACCCCCTAGCTCTTAAACCCATGACCCTGGGACCGCTTTCGCATTACTTCAGGGACATGAGCGCTTTTACGCCGCAACCAGCGTCCACGTGGCACATCAATCTATGGATTCTCTCTCTTCCTTCTGTTTGGTTCGAAGGATGATCTCGGAGTACCTTGCCACAGCATCCCAGTTTTCTTGAGATTGTAGCATTAGAGACACAGTGTTGTCTGCATTTGGGTCCTCGTGGAGCTCTCTACGTAAGACTTCCCTTGCAGCTATCCATCGATCACATTCGAAGAAAGTGTGGTTTGCCTCATCCACCTTCTCTGGGCAGTAAACACATAGTGGACTACCCTTTCGCCTGTACTTGAACAGGTAGGCATAAAACATACCATGCCCTGTCAAGAGTTGGGTGAGGTAAAAATTTACCTCCCATGAGCTCGGCTTAACCATGGCGTGATCGTTCTAATCAACCGATTAGTCCACCTGCCCTTCAGGGTGCATTCCCATCTTTGCTCCCATTCCTGAATGATGCGCTGTCTTTCCTGCGACTTGATGTGTCCGGTCCGCATCTGTTTGATTGCGCTCATAGATGCGCTTCCGCTCAATTGCTAAAAGATCAATGGGCACTACACCCGCAACAACTAGCACTGCAGCCTCCGAAACCGTCCTGTAGGAACTTGCAACACGCTGAGCTCCTCTTCTCTGGACTGACGACAATCGCTTCCGGTATTTCACAACTTTGAGTGCGTCTGCCCAAATCTCCGCCCTGTAGAGCATGATGGAGTGGATAACACTCATCATGGCTCTCCTTTTGCAGCTCCTAGGTCCTGCTATGTTAGGCATGAGTCTGGACAACATACCAGTCACAGCAGTTGCTTTTCCAGCCACCTTGTCGATGTGAGTCCAGAAAGTCAGCTTCTCGTCCACCATCAGTCCAAGATACTTGACAGCCCTGGCTGCTACGATGCTCTCATCACATACCGCTGCGCTAAACGGCCTTGGGAACGTCCTCTGTTTGGTGAGGACAATCATTTCAGTTTTCCTTACTGCGAGTTCGAGACCGTGCTCCTGTAGCCAATTACCGACTCTCCTGGTCACTTGTGCAATTCGCCTCTTAGCCTGCACCTCGGTTCTTGCAGTAATGACGGCTGCCAAATCGTCAGCAAATCGAACCAACTTTGTATCCTCTGGCATATCGATGGCCAGCACGTTGTTATAGACAACATTCCAGAGGTCGGGTCCTAAAGCAGAACCCTGCGCTACTCCTGCTGTAGTGTTCTTAGTTCGTGGTCCTTCCGTTGTATCATAAAGTAGAACTCTGTTATTCAGATAATCACTTATGATGCGGCTCATATAGGACGGAACCTTGAAGTCTTTCTCCAGCGCGTCAAGAATGTCGACCCATTTTATTGAGTTGAAAGCATTCTTGACGTCGAGCGTGACCAAAACACAGACGCTTTTTGTTCTGTTGCATCCACGCCACGCCCTATCTGGAGCATCCAGCACCTCGCGAATCGCTCCTACCGTTGATCTGCCTTCTCGGAAACCATATTGGTTTTCTGAAAGTCTTCCTGCTGATTCCACTGCAGTAAGCAACCTGGCACGTATAAGCTTTTCCAACACCTTACCGGTGGTGTCAAGCATACAAAGCGGTCTATATGACGACGGAGTAATGGGAGGACCCTTCCCTTTGTCAAGCAGTACCAACTTCTGCCGTTTCCATCTCGAACTGAAAATTCCAACCTGAAGGCAGACATTAAACATATTCAGGAGCATTTGCGGGTACTCCTTTGCTACGACCTTGAGCACTTCTGTTGGTATTCCATCTGGACCTGGTGCTTTTTTATTAGCCATTGACCTGATTACCGCAAATAGTTCCTCTGTTGTAAATTGTGGAACATCCTCCGTTAGTGGTATGTGCATAATTTCCCTTTCTGAATGAAGAATTGCAGGATCTTTCGACCCCACCGGCAATGAGCGTCCAAACTTTCGTGTCACAATCTGGTATCCTCGACCCCAGATGTCAACATCGAGCTCGTTTAACAACGCTTTCCAAGACCTGCTTTTACCCATCTTGATGGCCTTATTCAAGGCGTTTTTTGCCGCCTTGTAAGCCTCGTTTTTAAGGAGAGCATCTGGTCTTTTTTTCGATTTCAAAGATTTCCGCCTTATTTTCAGTCAATTTTTCCTCAGAGACGAAATTTCTTCAGTCCACCAGTAAACAGGTTTCCTACCATTCCAGCGTTTACGTTTAGGCATAGACGCATTACAGGCCTCTACCAGCAAGCGCATCGTGCAGTCGACGAGGTTTTCGACTTCTTCTCTGGAGTTGGCCACTGTTTGAGGTTTCTCCAGTAAATATCCCCCTCTTGATGAGATAACCCTGGCAAATGCCTCTGCGTTCAACTTGGAGGCGTTCCAGCCCCTGAAGCCAGTCTTGTGGCCAAAATACACGCTCGCCGAAGTGTCGAAACGTTTCCGTGTTTACATAAGAGTAAAAGAAATGGAGAGTACTTATTGTCCAATTTTTCATGCTCTATCTCTTTTACTCTTATGTAAACGCGGAAACGTTTCGACACTTCGGCGAGCGTGTATTTTGGCTATTACAGTTCATCGCATCTTTATTACCTGTTTTTACTTGGTAGCTAATGTACTGGTGATCGCTGGCTGTATATAGAGGCAGCTTCCTGGGTTGCCAAAGTGATGTCAATGATCGAACCTTGACATCCGGCTCTCCTGAATGTTGTCATCGAATCAGTGTTTAGTACCACTCAATCGAGACTGGCTACCATGTCCGAGACCGCTGCTCCCCTCGTGTCCATCCAAGTCGCACCCCACTCATGAGATTTAGCGTTGAAGTCACCAGCAATAATAATTTCTCCGCCAATACTTCGAACCACTTCTTCTATGTTATCTAACTTGGTGCAGAATGCCTCCATATCATCACTTGGCGTAAGGTAACAGCTTATGTATGTCACACGGTTACTCGTGATCCAAACAAAGCCATCTCCAGCCCATTTTTTTCGATGGGGAACTTGTCGCTGTTCCGCACCCAGATAGCCGCTGTGTTCGATGTGTCGGCAAACCATTGAGGCCCCACTTGGCGCTGGTACTGATATTGTTCGTTGACAATGATTAGGTCAGCGGACAATTCATACGCTCGCTGTTGCAGCAGATCCTGTGCAAGCCTACACCTCTGCAGATTTCCTTGTAGAACTACCGCCGTCATGTCTTCTTATTTACTGACTCCTTATAATTCTTGCACTTAAACGAGCCCGGAACATGGTCGACTCGACTATCATCATTTCTTTCAGCACATAGGTAGCATTTCGGTGCGTTACTGCACTTTACTGCCAAATGTCCCTGCTGGCCGCATCTCCAGCACATATCGCTCCTGTTTGTGGCTTCACACCCTGCCGCCAGATGACCATAGACATGACAACGTGTAGGGAATCGAAGATGTAACCTACTGATATGGCGTTAAGCCATCTATAACTTCTCTCTTCTATGTTTCGTCCCAGGTCCGTTCACTGGACTCATCAGTAAGGCAGTGTGAACGGACCTTGCCTTAGACACAGGGAAGGAGATTTTCTCAGATGTCGGGAATCGAACCCGGGCCGTCTAGCTTCTCAGCGCAGCACATTGTCGCTGAGCCATGCTGTAGAGACGATGGTAATGGAAGGGGGAACATAGCCATTATGTTGGCTGGCTAGTCCCCACAAACGGAAGCATCGTTTCATTTTTTCTCTACGCCGGAATCTGCAGTAGACCCACCCGATTTTCACGTGAGTCTTCTTTTCCAGTTCCACCGCTGAGGCTTCGAGTTCAACAAAAGCCATTTTTTTACCCCATTTGCTCGTCTTCGAGAGGTTAACTTTAATTTCCCCTTCTTGACCTTCATCTAGGGACAATTGTAAGGCTTCCAAAACCTCTTCCTTTTCGGTTGCAGCATCCAGGTCCCTAATTTCCAGGTGCACCCTAGGGACCAAGTGTCTAACTATGTCGGCACTTCCAATAACCTCCCCAATTTTTTCTCCAAACTTGGATTTACTGTCCGCTGTTGCCGAAAGTTCGACAAGTACTTCGCCTCCTCTCGTCTCACGGATTGCTTTTATTTTTACGTCGAACTCATCCGGCTTTACCTTCGCCCGGATTTGTTTCAGGACGTCCGCGTATTTGTTGCCCTCGGTCGGTCTGATGACAACTGCGTCAGGGCACATCCTTTTGGGTTTCTTTGCATTATTTTGCGTAGTCACCCTGCGAGTTTCTTGCGCTGAAGCCTTAGTGCCCTCCGTTGTTTCACGTCTCTTGGGAGGATTTCGTTTAACAACTGTTGACCAGCTTTTCTCATCTTCCTTCTGCTTCTTTTTCTTCGGCCTAGAATTTTCCGTTCCCTTGGGACTAGGGGTATTTGCTTGCCTTTTCCTCTTTGGAGTATTTTCCGCTATCTTGATTATGTTTTGGAGAGGGATTGCCTTCTGCTGACCCATCTCCAGTTCCTTAAAAAGGTTTTCCCGAGCTCTCTTTGAGGCTTTCTTGCTTCAGAGTGCTAGCTCTAGTACATCTTCAACTTCCTCCAGGCCCTCCTTGATATACTTTTGAAGGTTCTGGTAACGTTTTGCAAAACGCCGTAGCCCTTGAAACAATCCTTTAAGTGATTCAAGGTGCTACTTCTCATCTTGCTCGTGATCCGCACATAGTTTTTTCAAATCCTCTACTCGGACAGACTCCTTTTCCGGCCTTGGATTTTCACTTCTGGTTCCAGTGTTTGAATCCTTGACTGCCTTCTCCTCTGCATTTCTTGTGGCCGTTAATGAAACAGGGGCCAAGTTGCCCACCCCTGAAACACTGCGGTTGTCGGATGATGACGCCCGGGAGCCCGCTTGCTCACCCCCTGTCGGCGCCGGTACTGGGGATCCGTGCCCCTGCACCGTAAATGGAGACTGTGTTTTGCTGTTTACCATGTTGGTTTTCGAATTCAGGGTACCGTCCCCTAGTCTGTTTGGTCCGCGAGGCTTATTTTATTTCAGCCCTTCCCTCTATTTCTAGCGAGCATTCTCCGATCCGCCACCTGAGGACGCGCCACGTAGGGGTTTCAGACTCCCCCTGTGATGATTATAGAGGTTATAAGAGTGGTAGGGACGATACTCAATTTAAACCAACTAAATGGCCTTGAGCCCCACTTCACCAACTAGTGATTATCGAAGTATGAGAATGGTAGGGACGATACTCAATTTAAACCAGCTATATGGCCTTGAGCCCCTCTTCACCATCTCGTAATTATTACAATTACTGAAGATCAAGTTTATCAGATTGATCTTTGAAGCGATTAAGTTTGAATCGAGTGAACAAATTCCGATTTACAAGTTAAACTGACTGAGTATTATTTTGTTTAAATTTCACATGAAGTTAGTTTTAAATTAAAAATTTTGAAGTTATTTGAATGAAGTTATTTACGTTCGAGTTTTAATTGATTTTCGATCTGTCCAGACTGGTTAGTCAGGGTCTGGCAGATCGATTCCCCCCTCCACAAGACCGCGGAAGGTCTTTCGCGGCAAAAAGTTCCCTTCCTAAATTAAGAAATGCAGGGGTGGTTCTATTCAAAAACTGTTCCAGATGGTCCTTCTCAGTGTCCTTGAGCAATGCTATGCCGTTGCAGAAATCCGAACTGCCTACATCCCCTCGACCAAACGCGAATTTTATGATTGGCTCGTCAGCCAGCCATAATTGCCGGTCGCGCAAAGCATGACTATTCCGAAAATCTCTCCAAAGTCTATGCCCAAAACGTAGGTATCAGCTAGACCAGGTATGATCTTAACATCCATTTCATGAGTTACTCCCGAAAAAGTGATTGGAAGGTGTTTGTATGTCTCAATCAGGTCAGGTTCAATGTCAATTCAAGGTCAAATCCTGAAAAATTATGTCATTTATTTATATAATTTTCATATATTTATATGAAAATAATAATAATAAAAGTATATTTAAATATGTTAAATCTTAAATTAAATGTTTTAATTACAGGGAAAATTAAAGAGATTTCAATATCAAAAATTAAAAAAATAATTCTAATTATGAAAAAGTTAATAGAAAATGGTATTCGTATAAAAGAGATATTATCAAATCAACATTCGAATGATGTAAGTTTATTTCGATATTGAATTTTTTTTTTGAAAGAATAAAATTAAGATTTAAAATAATAAATCTTAATATAATAATTATTAAATTAATAAATATTAAATAAAATATTTTTTATATTAAATTATTTAAATTTTTTTATTGGAAATAAAATGTAATTATTATACTATATAAAATAATAATTTCATCAATAAATTATTGAATAAACAATGATTCAGATAATATCAACAAAATGTCAATATCATGAAGCAGCCTCAAATCCGAAATGGTGATAATTAGATAAATGGTTTCTTAATATACGGATTAATATAACTAATAGAAAAATTCTACCGATAATAACATGTAATTCATGGAATCCTGTTGTTATAAAAAATAAAGATCCATAAATTGAATCTCTTAAACAAAATGTAGAGTTATTATACTCATATAATTGAATTAGTGTAAATAAAAATCCTAAAATTAATGTTAATAGTAATCTTAGTAATCTTTTATTTTTTTATTAATTAGAATATTATAATGACTATAAGTAATTGTTACTCCGGATCTTAATAAAATAATAGTATTTAGTAGGGGAATTTCATATGGGTTAAATTGTTGGATATTTAAAGGAGGTCATTTTCTTCAAATTTCAATATTAGGAGATAAAGATGAGTGAAAATAAGATCAAAAAAAAGGAGATAAAAAATAATAATTCTGAAATAATAAATAAAAATATTCCTAACTTTAATAATTTATAAATATATATTGTATGTAACCCTTGAAATGTTCTTTCTCGAGTAATATCTCGTCATCATTGATAAGAACATATAATAATTCTTATAATTCCTATTGTTATTATTTAAAAGTTTTTATAGTTAAATATGTTAATTCTTCCAATTATTGTAATAAAAATTCTTAATGATGTAAATATAGGTCATGGACTTAATGTGACTGAATGAAAGGGATGATTGTAAAAATAAATTTTCATTAATTAGTTTCTGAAGAGTATAATGATCTTAAAATTGTGAATACATAAGATTGAATAAAAGACACTGCGATTTCTAGAATTACTAATCTTGATTGGATAAAAATTATTATTAAAATTATAATTGTTCTTAACTTAATTATTGATCTTCTAATTAAAGTTATTAATAAATGACCAGCAATAATATTAGCTGATAAACGTACTGATAAAGTAGTTGGTCGAATTAAATTTCTTACAGTTTCAATTAATACTATAAAAGGTATTAAAAGATAAGGGGTTCCTTGTGGAGTTAAATGTACATATATATGAAAAGAATTTTTAATTCAACAAAATATTATAAATCTAATTCATAAAATTATTGATAATATTAATGAAAAAGAAATATGTCTTGTATTATTAAAAATATAAGGGAATAAACTAATAAAATTTCTTAATATAATGTTACGTCCTAATAATCGTAACACATCTCCAAATTTTAATAAGTTGTATAGGAAACGGTGGTTCTTCCTCGTTTTAGATAGGGAAAAAGGATTCTCTATACTGGGATGAGGATAACCGCCTTGATTCAAATGAAAAGATTTAAGATTACAAATATTTTATTACATTACTAATACAAGACAAACCCTCTCTTGAAAACTATCTTTTTAACTAAAGAAAATTGCTTTCCTTACCTAAATATATAATTTTGGATCGAAACTCTCTCTGGATGTCGTAGAGAATGAACTCTGGTTCCTCCTGGTCCAATCCTGGATGGTGGATGTCACTCGGATGAAGGGGATTTTCCGCACAGAGTTTAAGTTTTTAGAAAAAGACTTCAGAAGACTAAATCTCACTTTTGATGGTTCCACTTCAAGTGGTAAAATCAGACTCACTCTTTGGGTCTAAACCCTCTGTTTTTATATCCAGTTATCCCATTAATCAAATGCTACCAAAATGTCCGCTAAGCATTGCTGGGGGAAAGTTGACATTTATGGGGTTGAACTGCGTAGTTTATATTTCCTTCGATTTTCGATGATTCAGATTATGGATCGAACTGCGCAGTTTCCATTAATTTATGTTTCCTCCAAATCTTGATGATTCAGGTAAAGGTAGGATTTTTTAGTGGTTTTAGTTAGTTGAGTCATATCTCTTCTTGGAAGGGTCGATGTTTGACAGTAAATGACCATAGAGAATTGGAGTCTTTTCTTGCAAGTACGAGTGCAGGTGTTATAACAATGAGTCAGGTTTGGGTTGACATTTAGAAAATAGGTCGGCCTGATCTAGATAAGAGGTGTTCGTTCCGCATCTTTTTACATCTTCGAGTACTTAAATTATGTGAGACCTTGAAGACGAGTTTTTAGATGGGTGTGCGTTTTACAATGCGTTTTACAAAAAGTGCGTGGGTTGAGAGTTTTCCTAGGAGGATATGTGTTTTACGATGTTTGGGTACAAAATTTATGTGTTTCGAAAGTGCGTTTTACATTGTTTGAGATACTTGAGTTTATAATTTATATGTTGCATGGAAAACGATAGTCTTCTAAAGAGGTGTAGGATAGTCTTTGTTTAGTATTACATTGGTAAGGATTATAATTATAAAAGTATTTAATATAACGTCGCAGGATGTGACAATAATAAAAATAAATAATGTTTTAAAGATTAATATATTATAATAATTAATATTTTTATTAAGTGAAATTTTTATTTCTTTGTTTAAAAATTTATTAATATTAAATCATTATAATGTATATATTGGAGGAATAAGTCAATATATTTTAGGGTGTAACGTGGCGATTTTAACCACTACTGATCCTCTTCCCAGAACTATTAAATGACCTAAAGAAAACATAAAAAAAAAAAGAGAGACATGGCCAGCAGGAACTCAACCTAGAATTAAGGAATGAGTGGAAGTATGGATTGGCATGAATGACATATTATTAATTAGTTTTATCGGTAAAATATTTGGATTTTCTTCTTTCTCTTTAGGAGCAGGAATTCCGGCACTAAAACACATAACACTATAGGTTATCATCCATATTCCGCTACTCGTCCGGGTATCGTTCGTCTTTATAAAGATTTCCATCATCCTGACTGCAAAATTATGCAGTAACACCTCGCAAAACTTGCAGTTAATGGTGTTAGGATCAATCGTGTTTACAAACTGTCAAACTCGAGGGCGCGGCCATATTCGAGCCCGCAGTACTATATATATGTATTTGTTCAAAACGGAACTCGTCGCAATAGAGGGCAGCAGCTCTCGGTATGCCGAATACGTGGCAAAACGACGCGACGCTCGGACGGGAGAGGGAACGGATCACCAGTTCTGTGCTGGCCGTCACGTTGTGTTGACACAAGATTTAGTTCTTTCGAGAAAATTTCATATTTTGTGAATTATCGGAGCCTTTGGAGGACGAGTGCTTAATTAAATAAGGTAGGCTCGTGATCTCTTAGCTCCCAGTAATTTTTTTGAGTTTATTTAGTGACTTATGAGATGAAATGTGCCGGGATTCTAGTTTCCTTCTAGTATCGCTTTTTCTTTGTGCGGGCCGACGCCCATTGACGCAGCCATTTTGAGGCGTGATGCGTAATTTCTTTTTCGCGTTCTTTCGATAAGTTTTGTGAATTTAAGTAAAGTAAATTCGGTTTCGCTTGTTTGCAATATAAAATTGACTTGAATCTTGTAGATGTAAAGCAGTTTTCGTTAAGTTTAAGAATGTAAGAAGACTTTAAAATACCGATTCTTTCGACTATTGTGTAATTTCTCTGATCGTCCGGATCAGACTAAAGTCATTTAGAATCATTTCTCGTTAAATTTAAATTCATTTCTTATAAAATTTAATAGATTTATATTTCAACGTTGTGATTACCATGTGAAAAATATCAATTAATTCTGATCACGTGACAATTATTCGAGATCATTGTACCTTACGTAACTAGCGTATCTCGAACTACAGTTACTATAGAGAACGTGTTCGCTTTCTCTCGTTATAAT
>UCOK01011120.1:0-10641 GCA_900474325.1 Synergus umbraculus
AGTTAGACTCGAAACTGAGCGCCTATTTTAGTTAAACCTTTGAGATCAGTTTATCTTCGATTGATTCTAATTATTCTCTTAAATATATTCTATAATTACTTTATTAAAGTTCGCGAGTTTTAATGAGTTACACACTCCCTTTTCTGTCCTACCAATCCTCGTTCTCCATCCAGACACAAGAGACTCTATCTACTGTTTCTTACAATATATACACAATATAATGTAACTATTTCGTCGAATCAACGAAAATATTGACAATTTTTCGAATTTTATTTTACCTTGGAATCTTTGTACTATGAAGACTCCAAAACTCCAGGAGCTGATAACGTGTCCCAAAAAGCAGTAGGCTGCTCCATTTTTCTGCACAAAAGATGTGAAAATGTAAAATTGAAAAAAGGAAAAAAATTTTGGCAATTATATACGAATGATGCATAATTTAGGTTATGCTTGTTTTTACATACCATGCTTTCTTTAAATTTTGGCAAGAAATTTAGAGTCTAATTTTATAGTTAGTTATTGTTAGTTATTAAAATATAAGAAATTATATATACTTACACAATTTCAATAAAATAACACTATAATATACATATGTAACACAGTTTGACGCCGCGTTGTTGACAGTCGGTGATCACCTCGAATTATACATAAGCGCATGCGCGTAATAAAATGAGTATCTATACAGATATTGCGGTTGAGTATACAAATTTGAATATCTAGTGATACTAAACGACAGTATCTTCTATTTTTAAGGGCGATGGACTTACAAGGCACTATGTGTCAACGTCGCAATTTTGCCGTGCATTTGCACGAAATGAAATTTCTTTGGGCCTCAAAAAACTCTAATGTGGCAGGAGTATGTGTATTGGCTTACTTTTTCGAAAAAAGGGGGAAAACATTTTTAATATAAGTTTTTAATATCTGCACTTGATTTGCACTCGCGATTTTTTTATATGATTTTATTGCCACGAGGGTTTTTATTTGTCACTTTATATCACTCAACAACGCGAGAAACAGTGAAAATCCGAAAAAAACTATTATAAATCCGACACACGAAAAGAGGTCTTCTGTCACTTATATATTAAAAACTTATATTAAAAATGTTTTCCCCCTTTTTTCGAAAAAGTAAGCCAATACACATACTCCTGCCACATTAGAGTTTTTTGAGGCCCAAAGAAATTTCATTTCCATCCGATTTGCTCCGCAAATACGGTCGAATGGAATTGATGTGCAAATGCACGGCAAAATTGCGACGTTGCAAAAAAGTGGCAATTTTTCCTCCTAAGTCCATCGTCCTTAATAGATACTATGTGATAATATCTAGATATTGTACCACAGTATCTTGCATTTGAATATCTACATTTGAGTATCCATTTTTCTCGGTGTACATATTGCTTCATCATAAAGGAAGCTTTGTAGTGGTGACAAAATCCAGTTCCTTAAAAAAGGATTTCTTGAACATATTTTAAGCATTAATTAATAAATAAATTGAATTAATATTAGGTCACCTGAATCGTTTCAACACAAAGAAAAGTTTATTTTCTTTACATCAGCCTTAAATTTTGATTATTTCAGAAGTAATAGTCGAAAAATTCATTTTGAAAAAATTAATTAAACATAACTTTTTTATTCTTTAATGAAATACATTAATCATATTAATAATATTAATAATTAATCAAAATTATTAGAATATATAATAATTAATCTAATATAAATTGTATAAAGTTATAATTATAATATAATACTAATATTAATTATTATTATTATTATTATTATTATAAAATTACAATATTATTATATTAAATAATATTTTACTATAATAATTTCATAAATCAATATTTAAGCTAACAATAAGTAAGTGAACATGGGAGATATGGACAAAGAAACAAATTAATAATTTTTTATACAAACAAGAACAAATTTATTTATTAAAAAATAATAAATAAATTATATTTATTACAAAGTTTATATTTTTTCTACATTGTGTAATTCAGTCTATATAAAAACGAAGAAAGTCTTACAATAAATGCGCTCTATTTAATAGTACACTACTCTCTAAATTTGAAACTGTGAAACAGTGATTTTTTACAGTTTCAAATTTAGAGAGTAATTATTAAATATTATAACTTATAATATTACTATAAAATAAATTATTAAATATGTACATATAAAATCTTAAAGTTAAATCTACTTATCAACTTTAACAAAGCATGCTTCGGCGAAATTATTTAAATCTTCGATGCTTAGATGACTCAAAATTTGGATAATAACCTCGAATGGAAGATCGAATTCCATGTATTCCGAGAAAAGGTTTACCACTAGGTCATCAATCAACGACTTGCGTTGTTGAGCTTCCTGTATTTTGTTTTCCAACTTAACGCCATAGTATGGAAACCTAATTGAAAGATTATTTAAAACTTCCATTACACCATCATTTCTCAAAAAGCTCCCCAAAAGATTATTATCCATTGAAAAGATGTCAAGATAGGATATGTGGGGATATTTGATGACTTTTTCCTTCTTCATACGATTAATTTCATGCTGATATTTTTCAGATAATCTGGTGATCTCTTCATCTTCTAATACAGAAAGATTCTGCTCACACACATATTCTTTTCTTGATATCATTTCAATAAGACGACCAACTAAAATATCTACATCTAGTTTGTATGGATTATCGGAATCGTCGATGTCAACATCGCGCGTAAATTCACTCATGGAAACATATTCAAAATACGTAAGGTAAAGTGGCGTGCGACCATATATATTGCTAGCATTCATATCCGCATTCGAATTTAAAAGCTCTGTGATGATAGCCGTTCTAGAAGACGATCTCATTACCATTTCTAAACTTTGAGAGCAAGCCAAATGCAGTGGAGTGTTCAATCTCTTATCCGGAAGATTCACGTCAGCCTTGTACGTCAACAGAAGTTTAACAATCTCCGCACAATTCCGGTCAATTTCTTTAATCGCGTACTGCAATGGTGTTCCCTTACGTGTGCACGCGTAATTAACATTGACACCTTTTTCTAGAATCATTTTGACAATGGCTAGATTTTTTCCGGTGATTGCGTAGTGCAGAGTTGTAAATCCCCTCTTTTTTATTTTAGCACCCCTGTTTAAAAGTAGCTTTACAATGTCCAAATTTCCAAATTTACAGGACTGATCCAATGCAGTTCTATTTCTTGGATTTTTTGCTTCTATATCAGCCCCATTGTCAAGTAAAAGCTCTACAATTTTAGCGTCATATACATAGGGTGGAATAGTACTCTCTGTAAATAATTCGGACCTACGGCGAAGCCAATATATTAGCTTAGTATGGCGCCAATGCATCCACTTGGAACTGCTGATGCTTCCACAAGCAATCAAAAGTGGCGAACGATGGAAAGTTATTGCATTGACATTTGCGCCTTTCTCTACAAGCATTTGAACCATTTTAAAATCTCCGAAAGTGACGGCATAGTGAAGAGGAGTGTTCTCTTCCATTCTGTACAAATCGTCAGGTTCTTCAACGGCGTTCACATTTGCTCCATTTTCGAGAAGCATTTTTAAGTTTTTGGGTTTATTGTGCTTAATTGTTATAAAAATTGGAGTTTGTATTTTTCTCTCCAAAATCTCGTTATAAATATTAATATCAGCCCCTGCAGCAATTAAGGCTTTAATCATTGTTGGTGTTCCATGTTCAGATACAATATGCAACAAAGTATCGCTCATTTGACGACATAAGGGATTTTGTGCATTCACATTGAAAATTGTATTCTGTACAACATGTACAAAAAGATCATCAAGTTCTTCGTTTTTCTGTCGGACAATAAATTCTAAAAGTGGCGAGTAATTCGAAGTAGGGATAATACACTTTTCCACTTCGTTTAACAAATACTCTACCACATGTTGGCATCTTATTGTTGTCTTAAACCTAGCGTAGTTTCGGTCCTCTCGTTTCTCAATATTTTGAAGCTTGCTATTTTCCAGTAAAATCTCCAATATTTGCAAATTTCCCAATGACAACGCTCTATGAAGAACGCTTATACCCATCCTATCACGAATATGTATGTTAGCTTTATTTTTTATTAATATTTTAAGAAATTGAGTGTATTTAAGTAATATTGATTTGTTTAAAAATTCATTATGTTCTTTGCTTTGAAAAATCTCAGTAATTTTGCACATAACAATATGCAATGGAGTTGTATCAAATGAATTTTGTGCATTTACATTTGCACCACAGTCAATCAATTTTTCGACTAATTCAGTGTCTCTTAAATTTCCATCTAAGACTTTGTGAAGGACTGTATCTTTTATATGCCGTTCAAAGAGTGAGACCAATGGGGTGCCTTGAAATATCAGTTCATTCAAGATTTTTTTGTTTTTTTCTTTTACCAGTTCACAGAAAAGGTCAAAGAGGTCCTCAGTAGTTGCTATATACTTGATCCCGAATTTATTGAGGATATCTTTTATTTTTTCCATGTTCTGTAACAGAAGAATTTTAAAATTAGTGTAAATAGTTTTAAATATCATACATCCGAGTTTTTATAATCACTAGCAATTTTGATACATATTCAATTACATTATTATTAATTAATTTTATTAGATATACATATACATATACATATACATATACATAACATATACACTGCTACCTCGGTTCGTCAAGACTCTTTGTGAGTGAATTTCACAGGTTAAGAAATCAGGGCCGTATGTACCACTGTCCCCTTTGCGGGCTCCACAATGATGTGCATTGATGCTCATGCGTCGCCCATGGCGCAAATGGTTGATTGGTTGTTTTTAAAGGGTTACTTTCCGCGAATGAGTGAATCGAGTGAACCACAGTGAAAACTGACTTAGGGTACTGCACCCTTTGCAGTTACGGCACCGCCGAGCTGGCGGCGCCTCCCTTTCGACTCCTCACCTCCCCTTATCAAAGTTTGGGAGCGAACCCAAGTTCTGAGAATACGACAACTGAGTGAACTGAAACCGAGGTGACAGTGTATCTGAATTCAATAATTTAAAAAATTTATAAGAATTCAAAGGAATCTAAAAGATTTCAGAAGTAGCTAGATGTAGATTAATTTAACTCAAGATCAATAATTCAAAAGAATTCAAAGGAATTCAAATTTTCAAGAAATTTCAAAAGAATTCAAAGGAATTCAAATTTTCAAGAAATTTCAAAAGAATTCAAAGGAATTCAAATTTTCAAGAAATTTCAAAAGAATTCAGTTAAACTGTAAATACATATATAAAAAATCCAAATAATTCTTACAAATACATAATTTTAAAGTTTTTAAGGGGTAACACCAATCTAGCGGCCGAAAAAGAAGCCTAATTTTGACAATTTATTTTGGGAGTATTGTAAAAGGAATAGAATTTCTTTTTAGAGGGTTCGTTTAACACATATTAAAGTATAAAAAAAAAATTTATTATTTTTTTCATACAAAATGCCGGCGATACAGGTAATCTTCGGCAAAGTGTTTTTGGTAAGGTGCTCCGCGGGCGGACAAATTTCTAGAAAACTGTGAGAGTTGGATCAAAACCCAAAGTTTTTTTTAAACCATATATTATTAACTACACGGAAAGAAAAATCTAGGCATTAGTGCGTGAACACATGTCATGCTTTAATAGCAAGGCATTTCTCTTGTAATATATTCATGGATGCATCCATTAATCGCACGATGCAACTCTATGGAAAATAAGCACAAGTCACATGCAAAAATGCCAATAGTTACTTAGGTTAATAGCAAGCGCTGCTGTGCTCTAATTCCGTAAACTTAGCCGACCGAAATTTCCAAGGGCCTCACGGAGTTTTGCCGTGTGTCTTCTTGCGATTTGCAAGGAGACTCACGGCCACGAAGTAACATAAGGAGTACGCACTCTATGGGTGCCGCTGAGAAAAATTGGCCCCGTGTTTTCCAACATTTTGAGAACTTTCTAGAACGCCCATATGCCCCTTGCGTGAAAAGCTAGTACTCATGTATGTTTACAAGTTTTTTTTATTTGGTTGTGTTTGTGAGTTTGCTTGTGTTTGTGGGTTGTGCATGCATAGCAGACGACAATATTCATGTTTACTAGCTTTTCACGCAAGGGGCGCTTGCGATGCTAAAATATGGGCGTTGGAGAAAGTTCTCAAAATGTTGGAAAACACGGAACCATTTCGGTTTACGGAGTGCGTACTCCTTATGTTACTTCGTGCTCACGGCAAAAGTCCGTGAGGCTCTTGGAAATACCCCTCTTGCTATTACCCGTGAGGCTCTTGGAAATACCTCTTGCTATTACCCCACTCGAACTCGTGAGATCTTCGCAAATACGTTCGTGTGTTTAGGGCAACAGCGCATGTCTTGCTTAAAACTCATGAAATCTAGGAAACAAAGCAAGAGGCGCCTGCGATATGCGCCCGATAAATAGTCCATGCGTTAATACCACGAACTCTCTTGCGCTAAACCCCCGATTTTTCTTTCCGTGTAGAGAAGTACATAGAATTTTTTGCGTATCAATTTTTGTAGAAATGGTGCACTTTTAAAAAAAAATACGAATTTTTTTCCAAAAAAAGAGCAGTAAATTGTTTATAAAAAATGCAATTAACATCAAATCAAAAAACGGCTACGTACTTCTTTAGAGAATCTACTTGTGAAGCTACTGTAAAAATGAGAAGTCGATTCATGCATTGGTGTTCGAGCATTGAGTCCGCCCAGTTTGAAAAAAGACGTTTTGAGAAGAACGCGTTTCAAGATTTACCAGCGCATAGAGAAGAGATGCAAAGTGGTTCCAAATCCCGAATAAAATGTTCCTAAAATGGGCCAAATTCTGTTACTCGTGGGTTTTTGGAGTCTCTGATTACGAATCCGGTGTCAAAAATTTCATTTTAAAAATGGCAAGAGTAACATATCAAGAAAAATTAAAATTTACTATATAACACATTATTTATAATATATCATACATATATATATAATAAATAATATACATATAATATATTATAAAATATATCACATAGCTGTAATAAAACTATATATTAATATTTTAATACGTTAATTTATTATAATTATTATTATAAATATAATTATAATATAATATATTACATATATTTCTTAGAGAAAAAATAATTAAATTAATTTTTTAATATTTAAAAAAGTCGCTAATATTTCTTCTATGGGGAAGCAAATTAGCTTTCAATATTTGTTATTTCAAGACTTATGATGAAAAGGAAATTTTTTTAAAATACAAATAACCATAACTTTCTTAATATTCAATTAAATTTATGTAGTATGTAATCTTATTGATCTATTGATTCCTCTCGACACAAGGAATTTTGATTACATATTTGAGAACTTATAGTCGAAAATTCAATTTAAAAAAAATGATATTGTAGAAAAAAATTGTAAAATTTAAATAAAATCTAATTCCTGACTTTCAAAGATAAATTTCATATCCTCGGACTCGTAAAATTCCGCAGGTTCCTTATTTATAATTTTTGAATCGGAAAAAATTTAGAGCAGAACTTCTTTTTATTCGGAATCATTAGTGACAATAAGGACCCCCTGCTGCGAAAGTGTCAGTCCGCTTAAGAGGCCAAGAGGGGAACCGAAGCAAAGATATTATATCATATATTAATAACACAGGCACACAAAAAAAAAGGTCTTGTTACAGAAAGGTGGCCTATATACCCTTATGTTTTACGGCACGCTGAGTCCGAATCTGATGTCCTTTTACCCCCATAACGTCATAATTTAGGTCAATTGAAGGTCAAATCGCCAAAAAAAAATTTTCTTTGAAATTACCATTATTCCTAACCTTTTTGTAACAAGACCTTTTCTTTTTTGTGTGCCTGTGTAATTAATAATGTATATTAAAATATTATAATAATATAATATATTATTGTGGCACACTGGAAGGGGAAGGTATCCAGGTACTTGACGCTGACACGGTAATCGACCCTTTTGGCGAATTAAAAGGTAAAAGGGCAGTAGGGATAAAGTACTCAAGTAGCCTGAAATCTGGTGAGGATTGCTGAAAGTATGAGGCATACAATAGAGAATAATAAATCTTTTGATCACAGGATTTATACCTGACTTCAGGTAAACCATCACTATTTGCTGGATAAGTTCTATTATGAACCTTGGACAAAGTGACCGTCACAAAATTGTGTTAGGAACAGAGGCTAAACAAAAATGTGTCTAGATAATAAATCTAACATCGTCTAAATTTTCGGCAGAGATGCTGCATGGCAAGGTCAACTAACAATAAATTTGTCAAAATTCGAAATTGTACACTTGCAAGTATATCTGTTATTACTTGTTTTCTAAGGACTATAATAAATTTTGTCCCTTCCAATCTCTAGAGTCTATTGCAGAATAGAATAGAATTCAAATAAAATTTATTTTAATTAGCCTAATACTCAAATTAAATATTTGGAAATAGTCAGTCTGAGATAATTAATAATTAATAATACTACTAAAGGTAATATAAAAAAACAGTTGTTATTAATTTATGTGTCACCACCAATTGGTCACAATTGATTGGGACAAAAAATTGTCCCATATCTCACATTTGTAAACAATTCATTTAAATAAAATCAAAGTACTTACAAATTTTTTTTCATCAAAATGTGCGGTTGAATTATGAAGAATTTTTAAAACAATCAAACGTGTATTAAAAAAAGTGACACCTTATCACGGTTATGCCTCAAGTATTAGTTTAAAAAATGTCCATAGATCCTCAATAAAAATGTCCAATTCTCATATTACTCTGGATATTCAGATTACGAAAATAATAAGCTTGGCCCAGTTCTTATTTTTCATTTTTCAATGTGACAAAAAAAGCTACATTAAAAAGAATTTAATGCGAAAAGTCCTGGAATAAAACTTTGCTAAAACATGTTTGTGCAATAGACGCATAAATATTCAATAATTAGCACACATTTTATTTAATAATTTTTCTAAATTTTGAGTCTCTGCACACCGAACAACAGTAGGCACCTTTACCATATATTATATTGTATACAATATATATAAATAAATACATAAATATACAAATAAATATATTAAATGAGTATATTAAATATATTAATAAATATAATAAATATATAAGAGCGTTGGACCCAAGTGTTAAGTTCAAAATTCCATTCTCAATTTTACTCAAAGAAAATTATAGATAAATACTTTTTCGTTCTATAGCACTAATTTTTTTTCAAATATAAGAGTGCCCACAGAGCGAAAAAATATTTAATTTCGATACTTTTCGCATAAAACGAAGAATTCAAAATCTAACTTCAAAATTTAATATCTTCATTTCACTTAAAAAAATATTTGGATTTGATATTTTCTTGCTCTTTACACATAATTCTAGTTAAAAATTGATTAATTCTACAGAGAGAAAAAATTCGAAATTTAATATTTATTGAGTAAAATGAAGGAATCGATTTTTTAGATTAGAACTTGGCTCCAACACCCTTAAACACCGTATGTTAAATATTTTTTACAAATATGTAAAATCTAAAGGAATGAACTATAATTCCTGTGAGAATTAGGATTTATAAAAATCGGCTTTATTTAATACAAAAATATCCATAGAAGCATCTGTGAAATCTCTAGAAATCTTTGGAATACCTCGAAATTTTTTAAATTACATATCTAAAAACCGTACAATATTTTTAAAATTACTAAAAGCCTTTGAAATCCTATAAAATTAAATTTAATTCAGTTTATTTAGTCTCTAAAGTTCTCTAAAACAGAGGGAAATAATTCCAATTTTAATATTTGTTAAGTAAAATGAGGAAATTGAGTTTTTCGATTGGATGCGTTGTGTTGTACAGAAACAATTCAGAGTAAAAGAGACAAATTATGTATATGATAATTTAAACTTTTTAAATAACATTACTTACTTTTTACGATACGCCAAAGCAGCCCAGAGTCAAATCGGTTAATATGTATGTTTGTGGTATGTACAGTAACTTTCAAGGAAGATCTCTACTGGTCTGCACAGATCAAGAGCCAAGAAGAATCTGCACCACTCTGGGTCTAGGCGTCTAGGGTAGTGAATCAAGGTTCAGTCCCCTCCCCTGCAGAAAATGTCGGCGTATCTGAAGCCGACGCAGTGTTGCCAGATTTGTCCAACAAAATTACCCTAATAGGCTGATCGACAATACCCTACCGCTACCCTACGTCGATAAAGAAATTTTCCCACGGAGTGCTCGCTGAGTACCCATATATAGGAGAGAGTAGGGCACAGAGGACCGATGGGGCACAGGGGTAGTGGCGAGGCACACAGGACCCATGCATCATGATGCATGTGCTACAGTAGACGAGGAAGACGAATATATAATTTGTTTGAATTGTTCTTAAACATTGTATAAAAGTTCTTTAATTTTTTTCTTTATTTCTTTTTTTAATAACAAAATACGTTTAATAATAAAAATTTATATTTTATATCTGAATTACATACGCAGAGAACAGAGAATCGGCAAAGTCCTCTTTTGGACAGAGGTACAAAATTTTTTTTCCAAATTTGCCATTATATTCTCGAATTAAAAATAATAATGTATTCTAGCAAAGCGTTTATCGAAAGTAGATAGTTTCTGCAATATGTACACCAAATTTCAATTAAAAGTACGGTTTATTTATAATTATATATATAATTATAAATTATTATATATATATA
>UCOK01011147.1:0-34221 GCA_900474325.1 Synergus umbraculus
AAAGATAATGGGATTCTAAATGCTATCGTAGAATTTTAAAGAATTTCAAGAAGTTTCTAGGAAGTTTTAGAATTTTTCATGACTCTGATTAGATTTCAATCGTACTTCGAGATACTTTTATAATTTTAAAATATGTATGTTGTGGGATTTAAATAAGGAATTTTAAACTTTATAGGGTATTTTATTGAGAAATTTCAAAAGATTTTTATGATTTTTAAAAGATTATGTAGAATTTACAAAGATTTCGAAGTTTTTCGTAAAATTTTAAGGGGGTTCAAAAAATATTTCTATAATTTATAAAAGATTTTGTAATATTTTTAAGGATTTCAAGTTGTTTTAAGTGATTTTTACGAAATTCAAGAGATTTTTAGGATATTAAAACGATTTTGTACAATTTTATGGGATTTTAGAATATTTTGTGAAATTTTAAGAGATTTTAAAATCTTTATAAGAGTTTTATGGGGTCTTAAGGGATTTGAAATATTATCCAGAAATTTTAAGGAATTTTACGAGATTTCTAATCATTTGAAGTGATTTTGAGAGATTTTTCTGATATTTAAATGATTTTGTGAGAATTTTAAGGGATTTCATGGAATTTGATAAGATTTCTATGTAAAATTTATAAGGGATATAAAAGATATAGAGATTTTAAAATTTTTTTCATGGAATTTCAAAAGGTTATTAGGAATTTTTAGAGATTTTCATAAATTTTAATATGGATTTCAGAAGATTTATGAGTTTGAAAATTTCACTGGAATTTGTAAGAATTTCATGGGAGATAATCTCTAAAAATTTCTATTTTTAGAGTTTCACTAATTTTAACATAGATTTCCAGAGATTAATAATTTTGAAGGTTTTTATGTGTACTTTTAACGATTTTTAAGTGATTTTTACGAAATTGAAGAGATTTTTAGGATATTAAAACAATTTTGTAGAATTGTATGGGATTTTAGGATATTTCGTGAAATTTTAAGGGACTTTAAAAGGTTTGTAAGAATTTGATGAAGTTTTATGAGACTTCTAATAATTTTAAGTGATTTCGAGAGATTTTTCTAATATTTAAAGGATTTGATGAGAATTTTAAAGGATTTCATGGAATTTGATAAGATTTCTATGTAATATTTATAAGGGATATAAAAGATATAAAGAGATCTCAAGAAGTTTTTGAAAATTTTAAGAGATTAAAAAAATAAAATATAATAAATTATATAATATTGAATAAGAACGTAAATGCGCGCGCGGAGCGCGCGTTCGTTCTTGTATTATATAAAACTCGCTCACCTTGAAATGAAAGGAAATTTAAGTGTTCAGGACAAATTCCTGACTTCCTTCTCTCGCGAATCAAAGATAGGAATCGACTAATTGACAAGAATTGACAGCACTGAAATTTATCGGTAAAACTGGATTCGACATTCAACTAAATAAAACTTTTCTTTATAAAGATGGACGTTTCTTTCATAACTCAGTAGTCTATCGAGGTAGTGAATCTACTCCTCAGAAGGCAAAGTTACGAACCAAAGTAGGCAACTACTTAGTAAATAAGCACGTAAATTGCCAGGGGAGCAAGTTTCGCAACTCATCCCTGAATGATAATACTGCCGGAAGCTGTGCATCATCGCGAAAAGTATCGCAGTCTCTCTCTAGCAAAATTCGAAATATGCATCGAATCCTTTTACTACAATACGCGAAGTAAATAAAAGTGCCATTTGTACATGGGTGGCTGCTCGAGAAACGAAACGTTTGGCAATCGCATCCCGGTTGTAGTTGCCAAGTGGAAAGGATTTTTGCGGAGATGTAGGTCCTCAGCCGCTAGCAGAAAGAGAGCTTTCCGAATGATTTCATTCAGCCATGCGAAGATCTTGCACATCTTGGATTTTACTGCATTAAGAAAAATCCATGAAACTGAAGGCTTTACTGCATTAAGAAAAAAACAATCTTCCTTGGGCTGCAACTGAGAAATGTAAGAAATAGAATGTATAAAAAATCCCTTGAAACCATTTGGACGATCAATTTTATGAAGGATATGTAGCAATCATACTCCAATATGCGAGAGAAATTGCTCAAAGTTATTAAGTTTAAAGTTTCGAACATTGAACAATTCTGAAATAATATTTCACTCCATGCATGTTGTATGATTCTCTTTATCTTAATTGAGCCCTTGCACTATTCACAGCGATGAGTATAACTCCTGGCACTTGATTACAATGCGTGCTCGGAAGTGCAAGCCGCCAAATGCCATGAAAAGTGAATCTACCTGATGCAGTTAATGCACTTTTAAACTCCCCTAGAGGAAAAAAGTTTTTCCGCCTCCATTTTTCCCTCCTCATACATTCTAATGAAACATTCACAGGGGAAATCCCGCATCATCTCGCGAGAGTGATATTTAATATACCTAGATATGTGTATACATATATATACACCCCTGCAATAAATCCAGTTGCGAGTACACCGATGAAAACAATAACTCCTTTATTCAATGCAATACTGCTCTCTGAGTGCAGTTTCATTGCTCTAGACATAATTAGAGAAGTTATTGTTATGTACATTTGGAATATAATTATGTGCTGGAAAACAGATGAAAACTTGTTCAGGTTCTTGTCAATTAACTTCATTATTTTGACTAGAGTTTTTCATATTAATCTCTAACTCAAAAGAGGCCATACAAAATTCTTTGAAATTCTTTGAAATCCTTTGAAATTACTTCACACATCGGTAAAAAGATTCCCAGTGGGCAAAAAATTGAAAGACGTTTTTAAAACGTCCTAAAAACGTCCTATGTCAGGCCAAAAAACGTCCAATGTTCCAAAGATGTTTTTAGGACGTATTTGGAACATTGGACGTTTTTAGGACATTCTAAAAACGTCTTTCAATTTTTTGCCCACTGGGTTATATTGAAAATTCAACCATTTTTCATTGACTGTGATTGAAAATTCAACTACTTTTGATTGAATATTCATTCAGCTACGGTAATTGTAAAAAACTTCAACTAAAGTAATTGAAGTTTTTTTTACAGTGTATCATTCAAAAAATTTCACTATTATTTTAAAAGAATTATTTTATTTAAATAATATTCCCCAACGTATAAAACGATTATCAAATTAAGACGAAAGGGACCTACTTGGAAGGTAGAATTTAATCAACGGCAATTCTCAAGATAATTTAATGTAGAGCGTGGAAATTAGTTTCAGTAATTCTAATCCACCCCGAAATTCCAGGCCCGTTCTCCAGCTTACGATCCTTCATATTTCCGAGAAAATCTTCCTTAAACTCTTAGAGAAACCTCTTCCATGGTTATTCACGATTTCGTGGCGAACGTCTCCCTCTTTTCACTTTGGGGGAGACGAGTGGCGCCGCAATATTGCCATTTCCGTCCAATGATGTGTAAATGTTTTTCTTCCCTTGTCTGAGTCTGACCTCATTTGAAAAAATCACCATTCCTTAAGAGATTTCTTTCTGAGATATGAAACGCAACTCTTTATGAATTCGAGTGTCTATTTGATTAATAAATGATATTATTACCTATTAGCATTCGTATCTAGTTATTATCATTCGTTATTAATTAGAATTGATGTGATTAATTTAGAATTGATGTTTGATAGGAACTGTCAACTGGTGATTAATCAGAGATGGGCTACCAGAAATTAGTCTATCATCAGTGTTTTATTTGCTAATGAGCTTTTAGATTTGAGGGAACAACTCTCACTTGACAGAAGGAAGATCAGTCACCCATTTATCACATATGATAAACTAGCGACGTGTTGGCAACCAATTGTAACTAATCACACGACGTAATTTCCGCTGCACTAACTCAAAGTCCCACCCTTCTCGATTAATCTTGCATGTCCTTCATCTCTATTCTACACTTTCATGTTAGTGTCAAGCTGTTTTTGAAAATCAAATTTTCATCAATTACGTATCTCAATTATCAAACATAATGTTTTTTAATCATGTTTTTCTAGAAATCTCTTGAAAACAAAACGTCAAAGGAGATTTCACTCACAATTGGGGAAGCCAAACACGTTTTGTTTACACTCACCACTTTATGTCTTTACATTTCAGTACATTTTTTATTTCCATCAATTTTCATTAACGTTCATCAAAGTTATTAGGTAGCAGAATCCGGTTATCATCAGCATCACTGCAAAAAATATCTGAAAGTGACGGCAAATGGCTTTAAGCTTTTGGCCAGACACGTTGGGATACGTCTTTCGAAGGATGTTCTATAAAGGAAGAGATCGATATACATAATTTATATACCAGACTCGAGCCTTTTAGAAATCTATCCCATCCTCTTAGAACATGGGTCAAACCCTTTTTTGCCTTATGCCTGTTACATTGGCAGCTTACAAATTAATCTCCGAGCTGACTTGCATCTCTTTCAGATGTCTCTTTAAGGACATTTAAGGACATAATAAATTTTTCATCTTCAGTATTGATTTTCAACTAATTCTTTTATATTATTTCCAATTTAAACTTTTTTACGCAAACAAGTTCATCAATATTTAGATATAACTTTTTATCTAGGAAAGCATTCATCATAAATACAGTAAACAATGCAGCCTTGTTCTGTTAGGATCATCAATTTCAATTCGTATCGTCATTCGTAAACTGACTAATTGAAAGCTGGGATTAAATATTGATTATAAATTATAGATATATTGATTTAAAATTTATACTTCCAATAAAAGAATGATAGAGAAGCATTTTTGGCAAGGAAACAGTAATAGTTTCGGAAAGATACTGGTGAAGATGACAGAGTCGTTGAAACTAACAACTGCTGCATAAAATTGAATTTAAAACAGGTGCTCAGAACATGTTGGAGACCGTTCCAAACATTATCAGTCATGTGTAAAATTAATGAAAGACGACTGCCATAAAGTTATGCTCGATTTCCCTTACTTGGACCCTCTATCCTAAAATAATCTTATTTGCCTCGTATCCTCCTTTTCATTTTCCTTCTCTCCAGTCACAATGATATATGTATCTTCAGATTCATCAAAATTCACAACCCAGTCTTGATTTATACGCCTATCAATTGTATGAAACCTTTATTAATTCCCTCAATTATTTGATCATTTATTTTCTGAATAATAGGCCTGGATACAATGAGTATCATAGTTGATTTTTTTCCCTTAAGTTCGGTTTCCTTTTTTCCTTGAAAAGTGAAACCAAGATCGATTTTATTGAAGAGAATTTCAACTCCCACAGAAATATCATTTCTATCTGTCAAGAAAAAAAGAATAATAAAAGTCAGGAAGCAGTAAACGAAGGACATTTCTCAAAGGAAACGAAGCGTCCTGGTGACTCGAGAGGGTACGATGTCATCTTAAAATCTTAATACCTCATCTGGGACTTGAATCCGTGAGATCATATAACATCGAACCACAAGCAAGGAAGTGGAAGCATCCTGGCTCAATTCTCCTATCCGAGGAGTGTGTCCAGTAGGAATGAGGCAATGTGATGCATATCAATGTTCTCAGGGAATAAGCTCTGATCGCAGAGACTGTTGGCAACAGTCTCAGAGAATTCTAATGGTCAACATTCCAGTGTGAATGCCAACCAGTGTCTAAACCTTAAACCTTGCATATTTCAACAATAGACTATTTACATGAGAGCAATCATGATTTTCACGACATTTCACTCTTACCTTTTGTTTTCTTAATCCTATCTTAAAAAAGTGGTGTCACAAAATGTCTCGAAAATCTCGCATACATTGTTGTTGCAAACCTGATTGGTTTCTGAATGACTTGAATTTGAAAGAAGAAAAACAAACTAATGGTGCAAAAAAATGTCAGGAAAACCTTCGAAATACGTTAAAATTTCTTAAAATTGCTAAAAACCTCTTGAAATCCCTTAAAAATCCACAAAAACGGTTAAAATCATTTTTTTGTGAAATTTTAGGGAATATATATATTTTAAAGGAATTTTAAAGTTTTTCGTTACATTACAAAGGATTTTAAGAAACTTGGAAGAAATTTTAAGGAATTATAAATATTTTCGTGGAATTTCAAAGGATTTTAAGAGTCTTGTAAGAATTTTCAGTAATTTTAAAAGATTTTAAGAGGTTTCTAGGAATTTAAACGGATTACAATAGATATATGTATAATATTTAAAAGATTTAGTTCAATTTAAAAAATTTTTTTTTAATTTTGATTTTTAAGAGTAATTTTAAAGGATTTAAAAGCTTTTCATGGAATTTTAAAGGATTTTAAGAGGATCTGCTAAAATATCCTTAAATTTCTCGAAATGCCAGAATCTCATTTAAAATTCCTAAAAACCCCTTAAAATTCATACAATCCTTTTGAAATCCCTTAAAATTTAATGAAAAATTAGAAAAATTTAGAAAATTTTAGAAACTTGGAAGAAATTTTAAGGAATTATAAATATTTTCCTGGAATTTCAAAGTATTTTAAAAGTCTTGTAAGAATTTTCAGTAATTTTAAAGGATTTAAAAGCTTTTCATGGAATGTTAAAGGATTTTAAGAGGATCTGTTAAAATATCCTTAAATTCCTCGAAATTCCAGAACCTCATTTAAATTTCCTAAAAATTCATAAAAACCTTTTGAAATCCCTTAAAATTTCATGAAAAATTAGAAAAATTTAGAAAATTTTAGAAACTTGCAAGAAATTTTAAGGAATTATAAATATTTTCGTGGAATTTCAAAGGATTTTAAAATTCTTGTAAGAATTTTCAGTAATTTTAAAAGATTTTAAGAGGTTTCTATAAATTTAAAGGGATTAGAATAGATATATGTATAATATTTAAAAGATTTAGTTCAATTTTAACGAATTTTAAAAAGCTTGTAAGAATTTTAAAAAAAGTTGATTTTTAAGAGTAATTTTAAAGGATTTAAAAGCTTTTCATGGAACTTTAAAGAATTTTAAGAGGATCTGTTAAAATATCCTTAAATTCCTCGAAATTCCAGAACCTCATTTAAAATTCCTAAAAACCCCTTAAAATTCATACAAACCTTATGAAATACCTTAAAATTTCATAAAAAATTAGAAAAATTTAGAAAATTTCAGAAATCGCTTAAATTTGTTGAAATCTTTTTAAATTCTTAGAAATCTCTTAAAATTCCTCAAAATTTTAAAACATTTGTAATTCCTTAAAATTTAAAGGGATTACAAGAGATATGTATAATATTTAAAAGATTTAGTGGAATTTTAAAGAATTTTAAAAAGCTTCTAAGAATTGTAAGTGATTACAAGAGATTTGTATAATATTTAAAAGATTTAGTTGAATTTTAAAAGGACTTCATGAAAGTTTAAGAGATTTTTAAGGAAGTTTAGGAAATTAAAAAAATTTTAAGGAATTTTAAAGGATTTCACAAATTTTTTAAGATTTTCTACATTTCATTTTTTAATGACGTGAATTTGTAAGAAATTAAATAAATAATCGTGTGCGTAGCGCACGTGTTGGTCTGCTAGTTATTCAAATATATGAGATCCATATTGGGGAAATTGGTCCTAGTGAAAAAAATTCCCATAGGATCCCTTTAGAATCCCACAAAAAGTCTCGTAAAAGTTTTGCTAAAAATAAAATGGGACTTTGTTTGGGAACCTAATGTGACTTTTTTTTTCGGACAATCAGACTTACAAATCTCGTCTCGATTTTGTGCAGCGAGACCTGCTAGACAGTTCTACTTTGTTATCAGTTAGAACTTAGTGTCCGCATCTTAGGATAGGACTTGGAAAAGTTGAAGTGAAAAAGAGATAGGAAAACAGGAAAAGAAACCAAAGGAGCGAAACGAGAGGCATAGCAGGGCAGAGGTGAGGAAATATTTACTTGCTCGTCTAACAATAAAAGCACAAAGTCGTACGATAGATCGATACGTTTCTGGATAACTACTGAGAGCTTCTTGTTGACCGGATGTTTATGTTGGTCTTTACATTTGCCTTCCTGCTTCCGCTTAATGAGATTCGTCGTGATTATGTAAAGAAACACTCGTTAACGGGAAGCACAAGTTCTCTCAGTGAGAATGAGGGATCAATGAGAAACCTTTGATGAGCCATTAGCCTAAACAATCAGGAAACATCCTTAATTCAGTGATAATTGGGCTAATGGAACACGGATTCAGAATTAAAGACCCATTCATTCATTGCTGAATGAAAACTGATAAAAATTTTTGTATCAGACAAAAAATGGTTTAAAAAATTTTGGAACATCCCAGCAAGACATTATCCTTTTAGGAAGATTCTTTCTTGGCAAAAGCTGGTGGTCCAAAAGCTGGAAGATACATTGCTAAGATAAGAAGTGAATCGAGGACCTTTCGCAGATAAGAAATAAATCGAGAAATCGATTAAGAGAGGATCCAATGGTTGAACAGGAGAAGGGTTTCATCAACTAGTGGTTAGTTTTCGTGCGCACCAATTTATAAACGGCACTGGGTTAGAAAATCGTTTTCATCGATTGTCCACCTACTTCCTTCGTCTACGGATATGCCCGGCTTGATCTCTTGCCAATGGGAAGGAGTAGAGTCCAGAACGATGCGAGCGAAGCTTCTTCGATAAAATTTTTGCTCATATTTTCTTGTCACCAATTTCTCCAGAAATTTTTCAATCAGCGGCTGGAATCTTTAAAATTCTTTTCACTTCAAATCGATACAAATCGAAATTATTAAATTGTGCAACAGGTGTTTTCGCTGATGATTAATTAATGACTCATCTCCTCTCTTCCCATTTGAATTCTGTATGAGATTTCCGAGTCGGCCATGTTTTCCTCAGCTATAGTGTCATAGTTAATGTCGCTTTAAGTTGATTAACAGAGTTTCTGCACTTGCTCGTGTATTTCCGCCAAACCAGCTTTTCCAACTTCCTACTTATTGCAACATACTTGAAATTCGTGTAGCAATGTATGTAATCTCATCGTTATGGGTCTTCGAAAATCACAGCCACTTCGGAAGCAGCTTTACAGTTTGAATCAGTTTTATTTGTGAAACGTGATTCTATAGTTTGTGAACTCGATTGGACTCTCGCTTCTATCACGTAATCCTTTGAATACCAATTTCCAAATATATTTTGCATTATTGATGTAACCATTTTTCCACTTATTCAATAGACGCTTGCAAGTGATTTTCACTGAAAAAGAATTGTTGAAATCAGATATATCTGTACTTGATTCGAAAATGGCAGTGAAAAGTCCACTTTTTTAGCCAAGCTAATGAATTTTCCGAATATGGAGAAATAAATTGAATGGACGAGAGATGGACACTGATCACGCCAAATCGGTCCAATATAGTGCATGCAACCAAAATTCATTTCACAAATTTCCGCCCCAGGTATTTCGTCGTACTTTTTACACAACGTTGAAGGGAAAAGCGGAATTGCTTGAGGGAAACTAAATAAGCGAGAAAATGTTTAGAAATACTCGGTGTGCATCTGTCGTGAGTTTGACAGGTGATTTTACCTTGACAATGGTCAATTTATGGAGTAGAAATTTTTTGAGTTGAAGGACGAATTTAAAATCCATACGTCTTCGGAGAAACGGTTTGCATCTTCAAATACGAAAACGCGAGCTGGAAGAAAACGATTATGGAAATCGAGCCGTTAGCCAATTCAGGGCATATTACCATGAAGAGAAGCCTTCGCTGCCTTATACTCCTCTTCAACCAACTGAATAAATTTTATATTTTTGTCATAAAGAAAAGACACAAAAAGAGAGCAAGAGAAATAATGAAATTAAAGAAACGACTTTAATTACAATTTTATTGAAATTTATTGGATATTTCTAAGAATACCAAGATTGATGGGATATAAAAATATTGGACTGGATGTTCCACTTTTTACTCAAGTCAAGGGTTAAACGCCCCGAGTGATGGGATTCTCGAAAAGGACGCAGAAAGCAGAAAACTCAGTCGTGACTAGACATGCGGCATTTTTTGTCCTCCTAGTTCTTCCTACTTTCGCATTTCGATATATTTTATTCATACTGTTTTACATGCATGGGTGGGTATGTTACCGGCTGATTGAAAACGATATTACATCTCTGAAAGATATCTTGAATTATTGGTTTTTCAAATTAAAAAACTGTCTTAAATTGTTTTTCCACAGGAAACATATTATTTAATAAAACCTTTTCCTGCAGATCCAGATTAAAAATTCTATCCACTGTCACGTGGTATAATTTTTGTTGCAGCTGTTGATTATACGTAAAACTTTTACGATTATGTTTAAAACCACTGTGTGCCATTTCCATGATTTTATGTATTTTTTATCATCTGCTTCTACATTTAGTGCATTGTAAAATTTTATATAGACTTCCGAATTTGATAGTAATTTATGGTAATACCATTAGTTTTTATTCATTTAACAAAACATAATTTCAAGAAGTGTTTCTAGACATAACATGCTAAACATTTATCAATAATTGCAATTGACACATACGCAGCCAAGAAACATTTATGTCATCTGATGCGGAATTCCGTCGAATGTCAGAAATGCGATAACTGTGGCCATTGTGTATGTGGAAATGTGCAAGCATAGGTGCTGCAATTTGGCGTCCAAATGCTTTTCTTCTTCTTCTAAATTTGATAGAAAGACTTGGAAAAACAGTACAGAGGATTCAGAAGCACGAGTACGATATTTTCAACGTGTGGAATATGCACGAGGTTCTTAGGACATTGCCAGCAGATTAAAACAGAAAAGTTTCGCAGTTAGGAGACTCCTAATTTATTTTCAACTGCGCTATAAACGCATTTTACGAAGTGCTCGGGTTTATATCTCGCAGTACAAGAAGCTGGTTATTTCCTTCTACATCCCGTTCTCAATTCAATGCAATTTCCTTACGAGCTTTACATCTGTCCCTGAAATTCCACTACTATCGAATAAAAATGATGAGTTCCAGTTGTAAAGTAACTTACAATTTGCAGTCTTAACATTTCTCATTTTCATAAATCTTGGAAAATAATTAGCAACGAAAAATATTAAACAGTTTCACCAGAATTTCTAAAGATTCAGACACTGTATATTATGTATGCATGGTTTTTGCTACCACTTTTATCGCTAATGAGCAAGCGTTGTGTATTAAGAACCTTTATAAGCCAAATCCTCCACAGTTGAAAATACCTACCAGACAGGAAACTAAAAGCTTTTCATACTTTTCAATCCGTATATATATATATACATATCTGTATTTTACACCTTATTTATCTATTTTTACCATCTGCATCTTTCCCTTTTCAGATTCATACTTTTAAATTACCAGCACGAAATTGGTAACTGAACTTCATTGACATTCCATCTATAAAATGTATCGATTTACAAATAAAAATGTGTGAGACAATTTGAATTCGTGACACGAAGATATCTTATCGTAAAGAGAAAGGAGAAAGAATACCTTCTCTACTTTGCATGGAGTTTCTTTATCAAAGAAATATAGAAATTCTTGGAAACTTTTCTTAACCTCATCAGAGCCATACAATTGAGACGTAAAGAAATATTCGATTGATTTGCGTACACGAGTCGCGAAAGTTGGCAAGGTATGGATTGCTTTCCTCTTTCTAAAAGAAATCCTACAAAGGGCTTTCAATTTTTGTACTACATATTCTTACAGATTTTGAACTTCTATATATATATATTTATTATATGTATACATTATTTATTCCATTTATTTCACATCTCCTCCTCAAGATCAACACGTAGTCCCCCAACTTCGGGTCAAGATTACCGAATCCTGCAAAGGGCTTTCAATTTTTGTACTACACTGAGAAAAAAATACTTGGAAATCAATAAATATACTTTTGAATCAATAAATCTCTTCCAAAAACAGATATTTTATTGATTCAAATGTATATACTTCAAAATGTATAGTCTCTAAACTTGAATCAGTGAAATTTAACTGATTACCAGTCAAATTCCACTGATTTTCAGTGACTCTTTTCCCACGATTTTAATTAGTGAATAATCTACTGGAAATCAGTGAAAAGTCACTGAAATTTTTAGTAGTTTAGTGACGATTACTGAAAATTTCAGTGACTTTTGACTGATTCTCAGTGAATTTTCACTGATTAAAACTCTCTAAATCTGAATTAGTGAAAAGTGAGCCACTAATTTACGTTAGTGAAAATTTTTACTAATTATTAGTTGTATTTTACTATTTCAATTCGCAGTTTTCAATTTTTCACTAAAGTTTTAGTTAAAATGAACTAACAATTAGTAGAATTTTTCACTAAAGTAAATTAGTGACTCACTTTTCACTAATTCAGATTTAGAGAGAATCGTGAGAAAAGTATCACTGAAAATCAGTGGAATTTGACTGATTCAATTTTAGAGAGTAATATCACTACGCACGAAAAACAAGGACTGAAAGTGTTTACACTTTAAGTCAGTTTCCGGGCTGAATTTAAATTTAAGTCGGTTTTTAGTCTTGTTTTAAGGCTAAGAAATCTTAAAACAAGACCAAAAACTGACTGAAACTGTAAATACTTTCAGTCCTTGTTTTTTCGGTGAATCAATAAAATATATGCTTTTGGAAGAGATTTATTGATTCAAAAGTATATTTATTGATTTCCGAGTATTTTTTTCTCAGTGTACATATTCTTACAGATTTCGAACTTCTACATACATTATGTATATTCATTCAAGAAAATGATGAATTCATTCTCTCTAAATCTGAAATTTTTACTAATTATTAGTTGTATTTCACTATTTGAATTCATAGCTTTCAACTTTTCACTAAAGTTTTATTAAAAATAACCAACAATTATTAGAATTTTTTACTAAAGTAAATTAGTGACTCACTTTTCACTAATTCAGATTTAGAGAGTTAACTGTTGAAAATATCTCTAAAGACAGAGATGTATATTTTTATAATTATTGTTTTCCGTTTAGTCTCCTAACACCAAGAAAAGCGACTGATCTCTAGGAAGGAGATTCTGGTTTTATCCTAGCTATCTCTTGTAGATAGATCGATGTTTCCTCCAGGGTGCCAGAGGTGCTTTTCTACAACGTTAGTAACGCCGATAAGTGTCGAGTCTCTGGCGGTATAAACGGTTATTGGTCACGACCTGAGATCCAGCTTGACTATGAAAGGCAGGTGTAATATTATTCTGTAAGCTTGCATCAATAAGGAATAGTTCAATTTGTATGCAAACTTACTAATTTATAATCATGAAGTCGAAAGCGAAATGCAGTACCGTCGAGAAAACTGCACAATGTATAAAATAAACTATTATGCGTGAAATTGCGCAAGACGTTCTTAATACATGATGTTGATGAATAATAATGAACTGGGATTATTAAACGCGCACTGCAGCCCGCGAGAAATATTTTATTGCCAATAAAAAGGATATTAACAAACAATATTTTAGAATTTTGCAAACGAGTTCTATTTGAAACTTTTCAAGGTCATGATATGGAAAATGGAAATGCAGCTAATTCAATATGAATGGACAGACAGAATAAAATATGAAGCCCACATATTTTATCATAATTAATTATATCATAATTGACACTCTTTTTCATTAGTGTATTCATTCTTTAATCAATATTCTGCAATTTATGAGTATTTATAGCAAATGCACTTTATAAGAGGTCAATTTTCCATGTGTTTTTCTGTAGACATCTCAGGAATGATAAATACCGATCGAAATGTCATCACTATGGTGACCACATTGGAAACAAAGTTTATAAGCATAAAACTCCCAAGTGAATTTTCAGTTCATATGTAGTTCGAAATAAGATCGAAACACGCAAACGTAATAATCAACAATGGTTATCCCAGGTCTGAAATGGCCCAAGATATTAAAAATCTTTCAAGCTAAAGACATGACATCATTAATGCAACCCTGTTTCTTTTTGTGTCGTATTTTCGGATTATTTCCTTATAAAATTTCCACTTCGGGAGTTACTTTATCCAAACAATGGTATATCACTTCTTCAATAATTATGTCGATATTCCTTGGTCAGGGCATCTTTATATTTTATCAATCACACGTGTCTAAAGAAGTCGTATACGAGAGTGTTCAAGGAATGCTTCAGTCAACTTTTTATTACGTCTTATGCAGTATTGTTGGAATAACAACACTTTTTCTCAGTGCTTCTCGAGTTCCCTTTCTTCAAGATTTATATAAAATCTCATTGAATGTTCCCAGTGATGCTTTTAAAAAAATCGGAATATTTCTTCATATCAAGGATATCTTTGGATTTATTTTCTTAATTGGACAACTTCCTAATGTATATGATAAAAATATCTACATCAGTATCGTTAAATTATTTGCAATGTATTGCACAATAGTAATTTTTTTGACTGACATACTATATATGAACTGTGTAACAGTGCTTTATATATGTTTTAAACACATCAATGACAATCTTATTAAATTGAGAAAAAGTATTCTAACTGAAGAGTCGTATTCATCTGTGAGGACTTTTCATGAAAGAATTAAAAATCCTCTTCTGCTGCTCAAACTGCGAACGATCAAAAAAATGCATCATGCTCTCAGTGATGTTGTAGAAAAACTAAATTCCACCTTCAGTTACCAAATTGTGGCATCTGTGAATTTGACATTTGCCGAAGTGACGTTTAGTTTGTATTTTTATTTATTACACAGACAGGAACAAAAGAGTATAGATCTTAATAGACAAATTTGGTACGCGTATTTTATCACTTCTATTACGTATTATTGTACAAAATTAATTTGCATGGTTTGGATATGTCAAATAACTAAAAATGAAGCAGTAAAAACAGGATCACTAGTGCATGAGATTCTTCTTAATATTGAAGAAACTCAATTTAAGGAAGAGGTTTGTATGAATAATTGATTAATCAGGGTGGCCACATGTCAGGGAAGTCAGGGAAATGTCAGGGAAATGTTAGGGAAATGCGAGTAGTTGTCAGGGAAAATAGAAATTGATATTTATGCTGTGTTATTTTTGTCGTATTGCATATATAAATTTTATATTTTATTTAATAGATTTTAGAAACTTTCCAAGGATTTCAAAGGGTTATAAACAATTTCCAGGCATTCTTTGAAATTCTTTGGGTTTTTAATGATTTCAAGAGATTTTCAATAATTTTGAAAGGTTTTAGGAGGTTTCTAGGAATTTAAAGGGATTACAAAAGGTTTGTATAATATTTAAAAGATTTTGTGGAATTTTACAAAATTTTAACAGATTTTTACGTATTTCAAAGGATTTAAAAGTTTTTCATGGAATTATAAAGGATTTTAAGGGATCTTTATGTGTTTTTAGAGATTTTAAAGTTTTTCGTGGAATTCGTAAAAATTTAAAGAAATTTTGACATTTTTAAAATTTTTCTAAGAAATTTTAATATTCCTTGTGGAATTAAAAAAAATGTCAAAAATTATTTTTGATTTTTAAAGGATTTTGTGAGGTTTTTGTTTCCAAGAATTTTTATTTGCAAATTTTAATGTATTTTAATTTGAAGTGATTTCGTGGAATTTTAAGATGTTTTTATGAATTTCAATGAATTTTAAGAGATTTCCAAGGTTGTTATTTGAGTGATTTTTACAAATTTTAAGTGATTTTGGAGAAATTTCAATAGTATTATTATTATTATTGAAAATTTGTACGCATTTTTAATACTTTTTTGTCACGGAAATTTGTCTGAAAGTCAAGGAAAAGTCAGGGAAATGTCAGGGAAATTGAATAATTGAATCTTGTGGCCACCCTGTTAATCTATCGGAATTATTTTTTCAATGTCAAAGATAAAATTCATTGTTAACAAATAATCATTTCAGCTTCAATTATTCTCCTTGCAAATACTTCAGCGAGATAACACTTTTACATCAAAAGGAGTAACCATGGATGCGAGTTTAATTACTTCGGTAAATTATCTAAGATAATTCTTAAGGATGTGCTAAATTTTCTCAGCTTCGATATTCCTTTAGTTAAATTAAACAAATATATCTTTTTGTAGATTGTTGGTGGAATAACGACTTACTTGTTGATATTGATACAATTCCTCGTATCAGCAAAAAATTCCTGTGAGAAGAATTAAATTCTCCAAACTACTAACGGAGTAAGCAATTCTAAAACTAACAAACATTAATCGAGCTTAATTACTGTATTATCGCACATTTAGTAATTATATGTTTATTTATTGCAGATAATGATTGCATTATTGCCATAGCTACTCGATAACAACAAACATTGTCCTAGAAAGTGCAATTAATTTACATTTAGTGTTACATGAAATTAGTAATGACAAAATTAAAGAGTTTGGACTCAAGTCTTATTTCTTTGATGTGGCCCTGTTTGTTTTTATCTCGACTATTAGGAATTTTTCCAGTTAAACTTGAAGGCTGGAAATTATCTATTTCAAAGCCAGAATTTGTTATTTCTATTTTGATTTTAGTAATTTACATTGGTTTATCAATTGTGTTGCTGCACCAAATCGTATTTGATTATAATATTTTGCCAGAAATGATGCAAGGGATTTATTACATCATAGTGGGATGTACTGTGTTAAGCATTACCTTCAGACTCAATTCAAGTAGAATGCATTTTCTTCAGGATCTGATTGACAATTCTAGAAAAATGTCTGTTAATTTCCATAAAATGAAAAGGATTGTTCAGTTGAAGGATATTTGTGGCTTCTTATTTTTGATTGGACAAGCGTCTAACATATATAACAGCAGTTTTCAAATAATGTTGTACAAAATTTGGATAATGTACGCAACAATCATAATATTTTTGATAGATATGATGTACATGAACTGTATATTATTTCTGTATGAGTACTTGAGAGATATTAATGAACAACTAAGAAATATGAAGAAAAACTTAGTTACTGAAGAATCACATCTTTTGAGGCGAATTTACCACGAGCGAAATAATTCCAATTTATTGTCAAGATTAAAAATCATTAAAAGAGCGTATTATATTTTTAATCTTTCTGTGGATAATCTTACCTCGAACTTCAGCTTGCAGATTGCATTATCAATTTTTTTAAGTCTTGCTGAAATCACCCTCAATTTATATCTTTTTTTAACTTATAAGAGTGATACAAGCAAGTTAAAAATTTATAAGCAAATATTCTATCCGTATTTCATTACACCTGTTATGTATTACTCCTTAAAAATACTTGGAATAATTCAAGCATGTGAAGAAATTCAAAAAGAATCATCAAGAACGGGAAAAATAGTGCATGAAATATTGGGATGTACAAACGATCAACAAATTAAAAAAGAGGTATGTATCTTATATAATTTTGTGTAAAATAAGTTTTAATTCATTTGTTAAATATAACTTAATCGATTTCAGTTACAATTATTTTCTTTAATACTACTAAACCGAAATAATGCAATAAATATCAGAGGAATTACCCTTGACTCCAGTTTAATTCGTAAGGTACGTAATTTTTGTATTAATAAAAAGGATAACATTTTTTAATATGGAAAATACTTTTCATTACTGTCTATGAATAGATTTTCAATGGGATAACAACGCACTTATTGATCTTGAAGCAACTTCATTCATCCAAGTGTATCTATCAACCGTTGAAGAACAATACAAATAATTCGTGAGTACAATACCGAATTTTATAGAATAAAAAATGAGTGTCTTTCTTATGACATTGTATAATATTAATAAAATATGAATTAGTCCCCCAAAGTTTTAAAAACGAAAAAATCGAACATTAAAACGGAACCCTCTCCATTATATAATAATAAATTTATCAAGCCAAAATTTCTTAAGTTTTATGATATATTATCCCTTTAGTTACTAAAAAATAAAAGAGAGATATTGCCTGATACATCAGCTATTGAACCAAGCGATGATGCGTTAACCTCTGAGTGAAACTGCGCGTTCAATTACGCAGAGTGCTCCAAATACGATAAATTACAAAGAGGAGAAACAAATATACGGGTCAATAACAATCTTCTAGCTGAAGAAACAAACAAAATCTAGTCCGTACAGTGGTAGCAGGTCCAGTATTTTCAGAAATGATATCATGAAGATAAGCAGATATTATATATCAATACCAAATATTCCATAAATTTTAATTCCATCGAATTTTAAATTGCACTTTTTTGTAAAACAAATAAATTTGCATTATGATTATCTTTGTTTCGTAGGCGGGTGGAGAGAAATAGAGAGAATAGAGAAAGGGAGAGCAGAGAATGGAGAGAAAGGGCTGGTTCATCGTGAAGAATAGAATTGTCCGTCTGGTTAGAAGCTTTGGCGATGCCTCTCCATTCCACAACCATTTGGTTGCACTTTTACGAAAAACCCTCGAGGCAGCAAGAGCCATTTCTATAAGATTCGAAACCGGAAAGAACGTGATTTTGCATGCAGTCTGCGCGAAATACACCTCCAGAATCGACATTTTCAACTGCGAATGCAAATCGCAACCTCGGAAACACCTATTTGAATCTATTATACTCGACGTATGACTGCGACAGATTTGGAACTTTTTGAAATCAACGTCCTGGATGTCCCTGGGGCTCTTCAAACATTTCCAGGAACATCAATTGTTGTCCTCATTTTAATTCATAAACCAATTTTAAGTGAAAGACTCAATCTTATAACTAAAGATTGTCTCGAGACTTGAAAAGGGCGTTGCTACTGCAGAAAATTTCATTCCGTTTACAGAGATGTTAAGGACCGAATGTGCTTGGAGAATAAGATTTAAATGAAGTAGTCTTGTGACCAAAGATAAACTTCAGGTCGCATTAGTCCCTGGAAGGGCTAATCTTTTCGTTTCTTTGGCTTGAACATTCGTATTGACCCGCATTTGTTTCTCTTCTTGTAATTTATAGTCTTTGACCAAAGCACTTTGTGAAATTGAACGTGCAATTTTGTTCGACGCGTACTTTGTTCGATAGATTCTACGTATACCAATGTCTTTTTCTCTCTACAAGTCTACTATGGAATGAATGCAGTATAAATATTCGCTATTCCCTTAACCACTGGAGAGAAATCACTTCATAAAAGATTACCATCATCGATATTTAATTTTTATCTAATTGAAATGAAACTCTAAGGGGAGACCTTTGAAAAAGGGTTTTCAAGTTTGAGTAGAGAATAATATCAATATTTTCTGGTAAAGATCCTGAAAGCGTTATCTGTGGTCGTTTTATAAATTCCAAGCGTTGCAGGGTTTTAGCAGTTGCAGTTTGGTTGACCTATAAACCAGAATATTTGAGGAAACTGCCCTAGATGGTCCCACAGTCAGGCTTGAGATGCTATAAGGGAGAGAGTAAAATTCCCCACGTTGGTGCATTTCACTTCGATTTTAAAGCGTGGCTGAGTCGCACCAGGGAGGAAAATCATGAATATATTCAGGAGACACAAAATTTCTTAAGGATCGTTCAAAGGAGTTTGCATAGTTCGACTCCGGGCGGGGTAATCCCTTTCCTGTAAACAATGTACAGAATTTCGCTGAAAAACATACTGTTTCATTTCACAGCGATTGAACTCGAATTAAATAACAAAACAGCGACTACGAAAATAAAATCCAGGAGATTTATTTCCGACAAGGATTTGCAATTACTGCATTAATCAAAAATTCAGATAAACACTGAAGAAATATCTTCTACTCTCAATATTTTTCTCGTAAATAAAATATACTTTTTCTGCACAAAAGTCTGTGAAAAATAAAAGTGAAAGGTCATGAAACGTTGAATCTACCACTTTACTTTCCGAATGACTTTTTTGTTGCATAGTTTCTGAGCTAAATAGAACTTCGTGTTAATGGAAGCTTGGCTCGGCATCAGATTTTTTATGGACAGTCGACACTTACGCCAGCGCGACTCGCTTCTCTTCTCTTCTCTTCTGATCCTCGAGAATTATAGTGAAATTAATTTGTACCTTGTTAGCTTTGACACGATAATTAATGCCCGGAATAAGTTACATAATTTCTGCAACAATCATCATTTTTTTCGTTACAATCATCGTTACAATGGAATAGATATGAAAACTTCAGTTATTACTTCTGACTGATTGAATTTGATTATACGTATTATATTTGGAATGGAGCAGCGCCAAAGGCCTATTACAATGGCCAATTCACAAAGGAAAATCGAGTATCGCCTTTGAGGAGGGGTAATATCTATAGGCACTTTCCACGAGACTCTTTGCAAGCTCCCTAAATCTTTACTGATGCAGAGCTTAATTTTATCGCTGCCTTCTTTCGGGGATACTAAAAGGACTGGCTAAATTAAAAGAAAAGATCTGAATAAGACCGGAAGTAATCACTTTATCTTTAGCTAGCACTGGCTTCGGCTGCTGAGGTTGAATTGCTCGGATGTTGGCAGAATCTCATTTTCATATACCTACTCGTTATCACCTTTGTCAAAGTGGCACGTTTTCCTTCTCTCGCGAACTTGCACATTGATTGCGCACGTAATATTGCTCGACAAGTTATACTAGAGTATTCCACGTCTCGAAACTTACCTTCCCAGTAACGTTCGAATTTCTATATACTGTATCAGATATTTTCACCCTCCAATTAAGGAGAATTCTCTCAAATATCTCGATTTCTCGAATATAGTCTACCAAATTCAATTTTATAAAATTGAGCAGAATTCGTAAGTTGGTAATGTAGATTGTAACATCAAAAATAATGTAAAATCCTTTTTAGTTCTACATTTGTATCAGATTATTGAACGAGAAATGAAGTGTTTTGTCTCAGAGCAGTTTTTTTTACTGATAGTGCACCTTTATATGAAAAAAATGTGACACGTTTCCTGGGTAATGGTGCTACGCAAATTTTACGATCCACTCTTTCTCGAAGAGATTGCAGGACGCAAAAATGGTGACTACAAAACGTGCATTACTCGTTTAGTGCTTCTACATTCTAGAAAGTGTCCAGTAACTTCCTCCATGTGGAGGTACAGTTTCGTACCATGTTTATTTTTTCCCTTGAAAAATATTAATATAACAAGAAAAACACATGTCAATCTTTCGTTTCTTAAATATTAATAATTTACGACATAATTTTTACAAATAGTATAGTAGAAATTGTCCTGTCTGACCAAAAACGGATTTTACTACTTGAAAATCTCAAAATCTTGTAAAATCTTCAATGTAGGCAGAATTAACGAATGAATCTGTCGAAATTTATTTGCCACTAAACTTGACAATACAATTTAATTGTCAAAGTATAATTATCAGTAAACAAATCTTTTTTATCGATATTTTATAAAATATGTTAAATTATTGGTATGTCTCACCACGAACGGATTTTACTACTGAATATATAAAATATTAATATAACAAGAAACACGTACATGTACATGTCAATCTTTCGTTTCTTAAATATTAATAATTTACGACATACTTTTTACAAATATTATAGTAGAAATTGACATGTCTGACCACAAATGGCTTTTACTACTTGAAAATCCAAAAATCTCCTAAATTCTTCAATGTAGGCAGAATTAACGAATTAATCTGTCGAAATTTACTTCCCACTAAATTTGACAATAAAATTTAATTTTCAAATAGGTGTCAAAGTATAATTATCAGTAAACAAATCTTTTTTACCGATATTTTATAAAATATGTTAAATTATTGGTGTCTGGCCACGAACGGATTTTACTACTTAATATATAAAATATTAATATAACAAGAAACACGTACATGTACATATCAATCTCTCGTTTCTTAGATATTAATAATTTACGGCATACTTTTTACAAATAGTATAGTAGAAATTGACATGTCTGACCACAAATGGCTTTTACTACTTGAAAATCCCAAAATTTTCTAAAAAATCTTCAATGTAGACAGAATTAACGAATTAATCTGTCGAAATTTATTCGCCACTAAATTTGACAATACAATTTAATTGTCAAATAGGTGTCAAAGTATAATTATCAGTAAACAAATCTTTTTTACCGATATTTTATAAAATATGTTAAATTATTGGCATGTCTGGCCACAACCGGATTTTACTACTTAATATATAAAATATTAATATAACAAGAAACACGTACATGTACATGTCAATCTTTCGTTTCTTAGATATTAATAATTTAAGACATACTTTTTACAAATATTATAATAGAAAATGACATGTCTGACAACATACGGCTTTTACTACTTGAAAATCCAAAAATCTCCTAAATTCTTCAATGTAGGCAGAATTAACGAATTAATCTGTCGAAATTTACTTCCCACTAAATTTGACAATAAAATTTAATTGTCAAATAGGTGTCAAAGTATAATTATCAGTAAACAAATCTCTTTTACTGATATTTTATAAAATATGTCAAATTATTGCCATGGCTGACCACGAACGGATTTTACTACTGAATATATAAACTTTTTATATCCAGTTTGAATATATAATTTAATTATCGGGTATAGTTGTTTAAGTATAATTACCAGTTAACGACAATCGTGTTCTAAAGAGTAACTGACTCGATAGTAAATGAATGCAGCATTTGAGTTAAGCCAGGATGAAATAAGTTAAACAGACATTTTAATGGTGCAGCCAGCGCAGTGGCTAATTCAAACTCCCTTTCGGATCACGAAGGAGGTTTGTGTATCTGTGGATAATGAGGTTTCCCTTTTCCTTTGCTTCCAAGCAACGCTAATGAGCTATAGTTCAATATTATGCTCTTACATAAATTCAACTCAGAATAGTATGATTACACGTACTTTACATGGATTACAACTTATTGATATTTACACATATCCTTTAATATACTGAAAATTCTATTCCAATGTTAACATAACTCTCAAGTCAAATATTACAGAGATCATTTCTTATTTTGCAATTACATTCGTCATAAATTTTCCACCGCCAATGACATAGAAGTCACAATTTTTCAAACTGATTTAATGATATGTCATTTAGCCTCAGAATGGAAATATTTTAGGTGCGAAGCATAGTTTTCGTGAAACACATGCATCATATTTTATCTTTCAAGTGAATGGAAGACGACTGTGCGTTTGACCTGCAAAGATTAACGTACCGAAGCATTGCAGACTCCTATTACACTTGAATGGACGCGACTGGGCTACGAAACTAGTTCACAAAGAAAAGAATAAGCATAGAAAGAAAAAAACATTCAAGTGGAGAAAAGGAATTGATCCTCTAAAGCCTTCGCCATCCTTCAAAACATTTATTATGGTGTATAATATTCTTACTATTTTAATGGATAGTTGATTCCTTTTGTTTGAATTCATTATTTCTTTCTATATTCACACCAAAATCATGAATCAGAATATTTTATTTTTTAACTATAATGACTTTGATAGCAAGTATAATAAATTATACAATGCTCGGGAACTCCGCGAAAATTGCATTACTTCACCTTCTCAAGTCCTCATAATTCATCGAGGATTTTGGAAATTTGAAATTGCAACTGGTTCTTTATCCCCGAAGATATGCTTTATAAAATCACTCTTTCGCCCATATTTTATACATATAGATATAATATATGTCATTTACTCATATGGATCGTAAAGTTTGTAAATTTGTACGGTACATAAAGGTAGTTTGTTCTAGAGCATTATAGAGTGTAGTCATACATCATTGCCCATGTGAATCGAGTTTTGTATACTACAGATTTTCGAGTAAGCTGTGAACATAGCAAACTATATTGGTCCTTTATGAACTGGTCATAACTTTATTTTATCCTCCAAAGTTATTTCCGGATTTATTGGTGAAAATGGACATGCTATTTCGATGATATATTTATTGATTCGTATTTGGAAATAGAAAAGTTTATTAATATTTATTTCAGTTTGACATTTATACCAACAGTGTTAGTTTTGCAGCTTGTATAGTTTATTCAACAGATTTTGAAAGAATTACCAGGATTTTTAAATATTATAACAAATAGTCATGTATTCCATGATATTTTAAGACACTTCAAGTCATTAAAAAATAAAATGTAGAAAATCTTAACAAATTTGTGAAATCCTTTAAAATTCCACGAGGAACTTTAAAATTCCTTAAAATTCTTTGAATTCCCTAAAGTTTCTTAAAAATCTCTTAAAATTTCATGAAGTCCTTTTAAAATTCAACTAAATTTTTTAAATATTATACAAATCTCTTGTAATCCCCTTAAATTTTAAGGAATTCCAAATGTTTTAAAATTTTGAGGAATTTTAAGAGGTTTCTAAGAATTTTAAAAGATTTAAAGGAATTTAAGCGATTTCTAGAATTTTCTACAGTTTTCTACATTTTTGTGAAATTTTAAGGGATTTCAAAATGTTTGTATGAATTTTAAGGAGTTTTCAGGAATTTTAAATGAGGTTCTAGAATTTCGAGGAATTTTCAGATATTTTAAGAGATTTATAAGAATTGCGAGGGATTTTATGGAATTTGACGACTTTCAAGTGATTTTTACGAAATTCACAAGTTTTTTGGAATTTAAAAAAATATTTAGTGAAATTTTAAAGGAATTCATGAAATTTTAAAATATTTAAAAAAATGTTTAGATATTTTAAGGAATTCTAAATGTTTTAAAATTTTGAGCGATTTCAAGAGGTTTCTAAGAATTTTAAAAGATTTAAACGAATTTAAGCGATTTCTAAAATTTTCTACAGTTTTCTACATATTCGTGAAATTTTAAGGGATTCCAAAAGGTTTGTATGAATTTTAAGGGGTTTTTAGGAATTTTAAATGAGGTTCTGGAATTTCAAGGAATTTAAGAATATTTTAACAAATCCCTTTAAAATCCTTTCAAATTCCATGAAAAGCTTTCAAATTCTTTAAAATTACTTCTAAAAATCAAAATTTTTTAAAATTCTTACAAGCTTTTTAAAATTCTTTAAAATTCCACAAGGAACCTTAAAATTCCACTAAATCTTTTAAATATTATACAAATCTCTTGTAATCCCTTTAAATTCATATAGAAACCTCTTAAAATCTTTTAAAATTACTGAAAATTCTTACAAGACTTTTAAAATCCCTTAAAATATATAAAAATCTTTTAAAATTTTTCAAAACTTTTTTTGTACCATTAGTTTGTTTTTCTTTTTTCAACTTCAAGTCATTCAAAAACCATCAGGTTTGCAACAACAATGTATGCGAGATTTTCGATACATTTCGTGATACCACTTTTTTAAGATAGGATATCTTTCTCAATCATCACAAAAAAATTTCTCTTTATGCCTTTGAAACCTCGAAAAATAATTTCAGCATAATTCAGTTTGTATATATTCAAAATAAAATGATATTTCGTTATATTTCGACTGTCAACGAAACCTGGCGTTCGTCTTGAGAAAACAGAAAAAGTCAGCCAAGAAAGCAAGAGAAAAGGAAGATGTGTGCGTGACAAGGTAGTTGGCACAAAATAGAGGATATAGCCCGTTTCCGCTAACCTTCTAGAAATTGCATTAACATAGTATCGCGAGAGCAAAGTCGAGACGTATATTCCATACCATAACGCTCGTGTGAGTATAATGTATTCTTGTGTGTTGCTCTTCTCTTTACGACAAAGATAAGAACTAAAGGGATGAGTGTGAAAAGTTAATTTACTGCACTTTGGGACATTTTCTCGTAGAATAATTTGATTCTTCAATCTTTATACATAGAATTATAAACCCAACACCTTTTTCCAAACTCCTACACCTTGTTTAATTATTTTCAAAAGAGGACTACAAAGTATAATGCAATTAAAACTTGCTTTTTCTTACCTGATGGCAGAAATACCTGTGCTATTCTTTTTAACTGTTCTTTTTGCCGATGATTTTAATTACCCCTTTTGAGAGTCTCGGGTACTCAAAGAGTCGACTGGATTTTGATCGTTTTCATTCCATTTTTTTATACTATAAATGTTACTTTAGATTTTCTTCGCGAATATATCTATAGCGTAATGTCTTTTCACTGGTTCTCTGGAGTATTCTCTTTAATTAGATCGAGAAACCAGAGATTCTTGTATAATTAAAAAATTCCTGAATACAATCAGGCTCCATTGAAAGTTAATAAACAGAAAATTTCACAGAGTAGGTCCTTAAAATAAACCTAAACTTTAATACGTAATTTCTATGTATATTTTATTTACAAACCCTTACGGAAATTTGGAATGATTGGCATAGATTTTGTAATGAGGACAAATATTGATCACTTTTGAGAGAGGTGTTCTGAGGGTAAACATCAATCAGGGGCTCGAGGGCTCGAGGACTTGATGAATCCGTGCATCTGAATTAGTATTCGTCAATTCTGATTAGGAATGACGCACAACGCATTTGGATATATCATTGGACATTTCGATAATGTGAAGAGCTTCCCAATTTTCAGATCAGTGACCTCGTTTTCACTCCAGTCTATATAATTTTAAATAAAACTATTTTAATTATACATAAATAATAAATTGATACCGACTAAATTGATGAATTGATTCTGTCGCATTTTGTCAGTAATATCTTTCTAAATTAAATAGCAGCAGCGGTGCTAAGTACTTGAGATGTCAACTTGATATGAAGCCTTTTGTGTTAAGTAACGTCAATTTCGCGAACAATAATTCGATCATCTGGGGACATTTATTAAGCGAGCGAAGCTTTGATCGATTCACTAGTACTCCTATAAAGTAGAGGCGCTGAAATGATGAGAGGGAAATTTCTATCGTATCACTTCGTAGCCACAATGGAATGATTCAGAAAACGTTCGCTAACACATTCCCCAATGCAGAGCCAATTATTCTGCACGATAAATTTAAAATTGAATACATGCAGGGAAGATTGATTCTCGTTTATCTATTATGTCTCTTCACTCCTTGTTTCAATTTTATAATAATAATCGTTCAAAATAAAATAAATGAGTACAATTCTTTTTATAGTCAAATGAATTTTTTATTCATTCAGGAGATTATTGGAGGGTGGTAGTATACACGTGAAACGAAATTGAAACAAGATTAATTCTGAGTTACGAGAAAGTTTTAACACTTTTTTACCGTTCCTTTTTCCTCACCTTGTTGAACATTAAATTACAGCTTTAGATTGAAACTATAATAAGGGAGAGTGAGTATTGATCTCAAATTTTCCTAGCAGGTTCTCAGTATAATAATTTATACGACATATTTCTTGAAATATACAAAAAACTAGAAATCAATATTTACTATATTTTCTTCTTATCATTTATCTTATTATCATGACACTTTGAAAAAATATGCTTATCCTGTGATTTATGAAAAATATCTGTTTGCATCCAATATCGCAACTGTATATTTTTTTCATCTATAAATCCTGAGAGTATAGAAGAAATTTTAAATCTCTATAGTTAACTTTTATATTTTCAAATAACACTTTATCACAAACTAGTGATTATATTTTCTTGAAGAGAAAAAAAAAACTGTTTTGCTCCCCTCTTCGGATATCAAATTCCCATTTACGCCCTTTTTCTATCCCCCTTAAATTATATCCGTGTAGACAAAAGCATCTGGCACCAAGCCTCAAGACTCAAAGTGTTTTCATTCAATATTCCAGAATGTTGCAGATCTTGAAACGAAAAAGATTATTATTATTTTTTTAATCTTTCTAAATGACTAAAATATCTATAGGGGATTTATATTTTTATCAATAGGGAGAGGAATTTATATCTCCCGTGAAAATATTTTATCCTGGATAGGAGCATTCTCAATACAAGTAAATTTCGCTAAAATTATTTATGGATATTTCATACACTCCGAGATATTCAAGAATATTTTATACTGGAAATGTTTTGTCTTGGTGGTTTATGATTTTCTGCCACAAAGATATTCAACTATGAGCTCGAATAACTCTATTCTCGTGTCGAGGCTGCTAATTCCGAAAATTACAATTTTTCTGCCAGGAAGCATTTTTCCAGCATTCTTTCCCAATGCGTTATTGTTTGAATACTTTTCATCTGGTGATGTAAATCATTGTCTTTTATTCTGCGAAATTTTTTTCTTATACTAAGAAAATGTTTTCTCAGATACAAAATAGATGGAAAGAAGTTTATTATTGTCTTTTATTAATTAGAGGCATTTTTATAAAAACACGTTAACAATATTAATTATTACCTTTTTTTAAATTATTAATAACTAATCCAATTTTCTTTAAATTTATATTGTTGTACTGTGATTTAGGATGGCCAATAATTTGCACAACACTTTTTATGGTACAGATTTTATAGGTACAGATTCTATCAAATCTGTGAGGTACGGGAACTATTTATTGATAAACGTTTTATTGTCCTAACAAAAGCCATTTTGAAACGTTTTGCGAACTTCCCGAGGACCCTAAAGCACCCCGAGGGGCGGGATTTTATCCCTTTGTTCACAGCGGCATTCGGTCTTCTAATCTCCATAGTCCCGTTTATCGATTCCAATCGAGAGTGGCACTTTATTTTAACGCTGCACTTGCTTCAAATTTTCCCTTTTCAACCATTTTTACTCTATATAATACATATATTTTCTTTTTTTTAAAAAAACTTCATTTTAAACTTATTTTTGGAATAATATTTTATTAAATAATATTTGATTTTCAATTTAATCAGATCTAGATTCACAGAAACTCGATGAGCATAGACCAAATATTGTTATCACCTCGAGAGTTATTTTATTAACAATTTACATCAAAGAATAATATATTTAAAGGTAATTATACAACTGTACATCGTAACTTAATCTCTTCATTTAAATTATATACATAAATCTTACATAACTACTTCAATTCCTTAGAAATAGATAATTAATTTTAATTATTGATACAATTTTATATTCATATAATAATTATTCATAAGTTTATTATTCATACAATAACAGAAATAAAATTCTTCTAGTTATCTCAAACTCGAAGTGATCAGGATTATGGAAATTATCATCGAGACTTGAAGGTACTGAGCTGAAATGTTTTGACTGCCTTCGTTCGTTCCTGAAAGAAATACAGAGATACTTGTTATAAAATGAAAAATAAAATGAAAAATAAAATTATTAAACTGAAAATTGAATCAACAATATCAAATATTAAATCAACAAAGCGAAAATAGAACTGAAAAGTGTATTTGGAATGCTTTTCTTCACTTAAGGTTTATCATTTGTGGCAAACTAGGTAGGAATGTAGAAAACTTGGGCAGAAGCGGAAGCTGTGCTACTGGATGCGGCAAAGAATCGCATTAAAGATGACGACGCAGTTTCTCGATTAACTACATCGTTAAAAAGCGGCACAGTTGGTGAGGAAAAACATAAATTACCACTCGCATTGCCCAGCCATATAGACCGGATATTCTTGGGAAGAAACTACGAACTCAACAGAATCAAGGAATTATGTATTCTCCAGACTCTGTCGAGAAAATTTATGAAAATTTTTGCCACTAACCTCATACAGACTCCAAAGAATGAGTAATTAGCGACAAGGTAATAGCGCTTGTTATTACCGTGTAATTTATTTCTAGGATTAGTCACGAGACTTGCTTCTCAAATAACAAATTGATCGATAAAAGAATTTCACCAAATATTAATTTATTTCAACAATTTCAAGAGAATTCAACATTTTATTTTTTAAAACGAAATTTTAATATTGAATAACATAGATATAAATTACTCTCTTCCAGGCTTTTCGTCACAAAAAATAATCTTTAACTATATATTACAGTTTAGTGTACTCATAAAAAATATTTACTGCGTGAAATTTATTTTTACTTCCCATGTAGATACTGCCAGAGAGACGGATGAATGCCATTCAACTAAATTTTCAGAGTGAACCCCTGAACTCAGGATTTACTACCTTGTAAATGTAAACCATGTCCACATAAACATGCAAATGCTATTGCATTTGTTTGGCTTCGCTTTGTTATTTAACTATTTGTATTTGATTATTTGAACGTTTTCATTGTCAATTTATCTGGTAATTTAAATGCTTTTATGAAAATTTAAAAGTTTACTTACGTCGTCTGTCGTGAGAGGCATCTCTAGTGATGGAGGCAAGATAAGGTTCATCCTCCAGAATCTCAATTTCCCTTGATGCTTGATAAATTGGAAAAATATTCGCCTGGCATCCAAGCCTTAATCTATTATTTTGAAAGAAACGATGGAGAATTTTAAGTTCGAGATGTGATTGACCTTTACTTTTCTGGTCAATCGTTATATTCTTAAATCGAACTTTCGCATGCTTAGTTATACTGGTAATCTGTAACAATAAAAAAGTTATCCCGAGTGTTTACTTCTCATTAAAGCGAAATTGTTAGTTAATAATTTCGTTTTAGAATTCACAATAAAACAAAGTTGGCAGAACTTTAACTAACGGTTCAACTATTTTGAGAGACTTTACAGTCGAAATTCTCGTTAGATTCATAGTATTATTTGTACTACTTCACGCTGAAGTTTGTATGAACAGATGAACACGCTTTGCATTTGTTGAATCGTTGATTTGAAACCAAGCATTTTGAATATATTGGCTTACAGCTACCGGCAGTGTAATTTGCAAAATAAACATTGTGAATTTCCTACCATCATAATTGCTTAGCGAAACCCATTGATTTGATTGAATTTTTGTCCGAGAAATGTTTCGTTAGATGAAAATTAATGTGTTTATATAAAAATTAATAACTTCGAATGTCTGATTTTTAGGCATTATTAAATTAGTCACCACATAACATATATTTGATTAAATAATTAAGCATTTAATATATGGATATGGATATATTAAATTTCACTGTTTAATTACACAAGATAAGGCTAAAATTTCTGATAATATCGATTCGCAGTAGAATGACTTTATCAGAGATTTAATATTTGATCCGATTTGAAATGATTTGATGACGTTCCATTTCACTAGACGCTATCAAGCCGGACTGTAGCGCAAATTTGATAGAGATATATATAAATGCCTATACCGGATGCTTTGCCAATCTGACGAGCTGAATACATTTCACGTTTTGATTCCCTCGCTTACGAGTTGCGACCGACCGAAACCAATTCAGAATGGTATTATCGATTCCACTTTTTTTTATCACGTATCAGCTTGCTATCATTTTCATCAATATTATATTGTAAAACAATAAAAAAGATTGTATACTGCTAATTTTTGAAAGGACTAAAAATCTACCGAACATTTACTGCCTCGATAAAAGTACTTTAATTATGCAATCAACACTGTTTTGCATTTTTGCTAATACAATTTGAACTTATATAAAAAAATTTATATCAAGAGCTCAAAATTGATAAGAATGATAAGAATGCTCATTTTCTTCTGCAGTAAATTCTGAGATAAGAACTTTAGTTTTGACTCTGTATTTTACTTTTAAACGAATGGATGATACAGATATCCTGTTATTCTACTCGTGAACACGCTTATATCGAATGTAAATTGAGCCAGCGAAGTCTGCTGACTTGAGCCTTTTCTCTGGTAGCAAAGCGCTTTCCAATAAAATTCCTTCACACTGACCCACCTCCATCGATCTTCCCATGAGCAGATTTTAAATTTGCTTCTCTGACTGCCTTTCAGAATTTGATGTTCTTTCGTATAGTGTTCAGGAAATATGAACAATATCTGAATAAGAACTTTGGAAATAAAGAAAAATAGTTTCCATCCTGAGTTCTAAGATTCTCAGTTGAAAAATAACCAGAAAAGATATATAGCTAAGAATTTATGTGATATCGAATGCAAACGCAAAGGCAATAACTTAAATATCCGGTCAACAAGAACTTTCGCGAATAATCGGTACGGAAAGGTAAATATATTTCAAGTTAAATATTTTCCTTATTTTTCCATGAATTTCCATTCCTTAATACAATAATTGTATAAAAATCTGTGTAACAGTGGGGAACATTTTACGTTATTGAAATTCAAATAAGATGCCTTAATTCCTTTTCGGGAAGAAGATAATAAATCAAAAAATATAGAAAAAGTAATTCAATCCGGGGTAAGTATTTGTTTGACCCCCCTTCCAATCGAATAAAGATTCCAACCGTAGACTGATTCTTATAGCACTTGGTGCCTGAGTTTTATATGACAAATGGGAAATCGCTCGCACGATTTCACTCCTGCGACATAAAATTCGTATGTGCCTGAAACCCAGAGAACGTGAGCTCGTTTTGAAGAAACGTGTAAATAAATGCGATTGACTCGAGAGATCAAGTATCCAGAATACTGATAGTCACATTGGGGAAGGTAAACACACAAACATCAATTTGATGGGGAACATTTTTTCAGGACGATCGATGTCACACATTAAGGTGGGTCAGAAAAAAGAGCGATGTGGATACATTTTTTATCAAGTTCAAAATAGTACACTATACACTGAGAAAAATGTTTGCTGCGGACAACAAAACTTTTTGTTGCTATAGAAGCAACAAAAATTATTTTCTTGTGCCAACCAAATCTTGATTCTTTCAACAAATTTTTTGTTGGACCAAGAAAATTCATTTGAACCAATAAAATCTCAATTTTGGTTGAATTAACAAAACTTTGGTTTCTCAGTGTACTATATTACTATACAGTAAAGTCTGCAAAATAGTTTCATTAATAATAATTCTTCATGAATAAATTGTCTAGAATAAATTGTCTAGATTAAATTATCAAGAAATGAATCCTCGTAGTGTGAAGTGATAAATCTGCTTGATATGTAATCGGAGAATGGAAGCAAATGGAACAATCGAAAAAAAGGATAAAAAACCGTGAAGGGATGAGGACAGGATTGACGAATGAAAATAGAGGTTGAAAAGAAGAATGACAAGGAAAAAAAGGAGAAAGTAAAAAAGGGAGGCAGATATAAGGGACAAACGCAGGAACAGAAAAGGTCACGTAGCCCCAATGGAGGGATAGGTGATACTTACGGGTTCTGTGTTGAGTGTCCATGTGATGTTGGGGGTAGGAAAAGATGCACCCGATGTACAAGTTGCCCGAAGTATTCCTCCCACCGGTAATCGCTGTTTCTCAGTTGCGATAGTGGGGTCCGTTTCTGGGACATCTAGTAATTATATAATTTAGCAGATGTACTGAAGGGATTAAGTTGATTCTGGCATCGAGCCAAGCACGAAGAACCAACACTTCCATTTTGCTAGGCATGCTACTACAGTGTCATCGCCAATGTAGAATGCTATGTGAAGCTACTCACGTGCTTTTTGGTATGGGAAAAATTCGCAAATTCAACGCCAGAGCGAAAAAGAAAAACAGGGGAAAAAATTGTGGCCTAGTTTTGGTGGAACTAATGATTCTTTGAAGGTTGAGATAGGATGGTGGATTAGCTATTGGGCTGAAGTTTCAGACGACTACTTAGACGAATTTTTTTTCTTCTTAAAAAATTTCGAAATATGTTCAAGGATTTCAATAGATTTAGAATAATTTGAAATTATTTCGAGATGTTTAAATACATTCTAAGTGACTCTAAGGATTTTCAATGGATTTCAAGATATTTAGGGGATCTTGTAGAGACCTTAGGATATTTAGAGTAATTTTAAGGAATTGAAAGGGATTTTAAAGAGACTTTAAAGGATTAAGAAAGATTTTAAGTGATCAAGAATTTTAAGATATTCAAAGCAAATCAGAGATTTTTAAAAGAATTAAAGGATATAGGAATTTGAAGAAAGTTAAAGAGATTTCAAGATATTTTAATAAATTTCAAAGGATGTCAAAATATTTTTAACGATTTTAAGATATTTCAAGTGTTTTTATTAAATTTCAAGGAATTTCAAAAGAGTTTAAGGATTTCCGGTTTCAAAACATTAAAAATAATTTGAAATGATTTTAAGACGTTTAAATACATTTTACGTGATTTTCAGAAATTTTAAGGAATTAATTCTAATCAAATCCTTTAAAATCCTTTAATCCCTGAATTCCTTAAAATCGTTTAAATCGTATCAAAATCCCTTGAAGTTCATTAAAATCTCTTGAAGTAACTTGAAATCCCTTCCTTTTAAAAATCCCTTTAAATTGTAGCCGACTTTCGTACTTTGTAAAAATGGGAAGCGAGAGGGTACAATTTTTTTTTTTTTTTTAAAGAGGGAGCTGAGGATCATGAGACTTTTAACAGTGGTTTCTGATTTCAAGAGCTCGAACTTTAACTGGGGTCTTAACACCATTAAAGGGTTCCAGAACACCAGGGTTACAGCGGAGTTCTAAATCAGAACACAATGCTTTTTAAGAATCACTTTCAGGAGAATAGTAAAGTTTTCTTTAACACGGGTTTCCGATTTCAAGAGCTCGAACTTTAACTGGGGTCTTAACACCATTAAAGGGTTCCAGAACACCAGGGTTAAAGCGGAGTTCCAAATCAGAACACAATGCTTTTTAAGAATCACTTTCAGGAGAATAGTAAAGTTTTCTTTAACACGGGTTTCCGATTTCAAGAGCTCGAACTTTAACTGGGGTCTTAACACCATTAAAGGGTTCCAG